>JABFYK010058477.1:0-16126 GCA_018849495.1 Termitomyces sp. T123_Mx157 | reverse complement strand
GTATGTTGGGGCCCAGGGGCAGTGGGAAGGGTTTCAGGGATCCAGGGGGATCAGGGGAAGCACTGACAGCTGAGGGGAAGACATCAAAGTTGTCCTGGGAGCTGTCAGAGTTTGCTGGAGAAGTGTTGGATTTGTCTGGGGTGGCCATGGAGGGTGTTCAATGGTCAGGGAATTGGTAAGGTATTGGGGAGGGGATTCCAGGGCATGGGTAGAGCTGGTAATGGGGTTGGGGTTCAAGAGTGGGTCATGACACTTCCCAGTTGTTAAGCATGATAGATCTGAAGCAGTTATAGCAATGTTGCTTGTGATTGTTGTTACAACACTGGCATAGGTAAAAACCTACTGTGATGTACAAGGTGTCAACCACTAAGATGACAGAATCAGCAGATTCATAGACAATGGGGACTAGGGGCTTAGTATCTTGTAGAGCTTTGATGTGGTCATGTTGCACATTGATCTGATCAGGGCTGAACTTGAAGGAAACTCCAGTGCACATAAGTTTTGTCAGGGGCTGGGCTTGGTATGCAAAGTTCTTGGAGAAGACAGATGGATGCATATAAATATTGATCAGATAAAATATTGGAAAGGGATTATTAGAGCATGATTGCCACTTCCTGTTTTGAAAGATTTAAGCTCAAAATCATGAAATACTTATATAAAAAAAGCACATTGATTGAAAGAACCAAGACCCAAGTTGGCATGATAAGAGAGATAAGTGGAAAGGCCCCATTTATCTGACAATCTTGGTTACTTGAGGAACTCTTACAAATAAAATTCAAAGACCTAGCCAAATAAAGTGAGGTCGGCTCTGGATCCCAGCATTGAGTTAGCAAAATTGAAAGACCTTGATGGACAAAGTGAGGCTGGGTCTGGATCTCTGCATTGAGTTGACAAAATACAAAGACGTAACCAAACAAAGTAAGGTTGGGTCTGGGTCTTAGCAAGAGATACAGGCCCATACCAACAGCATCTTATACATTCCATGCCTATGGACACCAAACCTAGTGAAAAATAAAATTGAGTTTGAGAAGTGTTGCTTTATCATCTATTGTCTTCGTCCTCAATTCTTGAACAACATACAGAGTGACGTCTTTGATAATCGCAAGTGTACACTTGTTTTCTTTACTCTGACAAGGTCCCCCACTCAAGAAAAAACGCGCTTCACGTGATCGGCTAAATTTTTGGAAATCACCCTCTTTATCTTTTTCTCTGCTCTTTCAACTTTCTCAGATTCATTCTTTCACCTTTTGCAATATATACCCGGTGAGGTTCACTAATTACTTCAATTACAATCTCTTATCTCTTGTATTCTTCCCCTTGGCCTCCAGATGGATCTTCAAACACTATCCAGTCTCTTCGCATCCACCATTAACCCTGATCCTAACATTCGGAAGGCTGGAGAACTCCAAATTCGGAAGGTTGGCTCACATTTCAATATTCGATATATCGCGATATATTGTGGACTCGACTAACTCATGTTCTTAAGATCAGTAATGAGGAAGGAATAATTACTGCCCTTCTTCAAATCATTGCAACCGATAATGTCGATCTGTACGTGTTAGAACGCGATTGGCGCTCCACAACTCAATGAATGAACAGCGCCACTCGTCAAGCTTGCTCCGTGTGGCTCAAAAACCGCGTATTCTCGAATTACTCGATTGACTCGACAGCCAACAGACGACCTGATCAAGCTATTATCGCCGATTCCGATCGTAAAGCACTCCGCACTCATATTTTGCGGCTCCTTGCGACATCCCCATCGCGTAGCATCAATCTTCAAATTGCTAGCACACTCAAAAACATCGTCGCCCATGATTTCCCCGACAGGTGGCCAACCTTCCTTCAGGAGGTCAAGGTGTTGCTCACTAGCAGCAACATACGAGACGTTCATGCCGGATGTGTCGCGGTTCTGGAAGGTGTTCGAGCGTTTAGGTTTGTTCAAACCGTTTGATATTCACAAGACTCTTATCCGTGTCATCTTAGATTCCGTCCCCGGAATCCAATGATCCCTCAGATGGTCCAAGAGCTGTTTCCGATTCTAGCGAACATCGCCACACAAATGCTTCAGACACCTCCGACTGCTGCAGCCGAGATACCAACGATGCTTCATCTCATCCTCAAGACCTACAAAACGAGCATCGTTGTCGATCTGAGTATCCACCAACAGAGTCAGGATAGCCTGGTCCCTTGGGGAAAGCTTTTCTTCGCAGTGATTAATCTTCAAATCCCGCCCGAGGTTGTTCCCAACGACGAAGACGAACGAGAGAATTCAGAGTGGTGGAGAGCCAAAAAGTGGGCCTATGGTACCCTCGGACGCCTGTTCCACAAGTACACAATCTTGCGCTTAGATTTTCGTACCTTTTCTCACCGTACTCTGGCATACAGATTTGGCAACCCTTCCCAGCTCCCGAGCGCTATGCAAGAGCAATACTCCTCTTTTGCCCAACACTTCATCACCCACTTCGCCCCTGAGATCCTGAGGACATACCTTAACCAGGTCGAACTCTTCGTAACTAACCAGACATGGCTTTCAAAAAAATGTCAATATCAGATCTTCCAGTTCTTCACTGAATGGTAAGCGTCGTTCTAACCTTTTGAAACGTACTAAGTATAGTACTTCGCTTAGTGTCAAGCCCAAATCGACTTGGGTTCTTCTCAAGCCCAGTGTTGAGCGCCTCGTTTCCTCCTTTGTCTTCCCCCAACTCTCTTTCAATGAGACTAAACATGCCTTGTGGGAGGGAGATCCCGTCGATTACATCCGCATTGCCGTCGGTATGTTGTATTCTTGGTTCTAGTGGTCATATCTCAGTCCACAAACAAAGATGAATACGAGAGCTTCGCGACGCCCGTCTCAGCCGCGACAACCTTCCTCTTCTCGCTCGCAAGCAACAGGACTAAATCTACCTTCATGCCCATTCTTGGCTTTATCAATACTGTCCTTCGATCGTACGTTTTACCCCTCCATCTTTCCCAATAACCTAACAACACCTCCAGAAACTCGGCTCCCCCACAGAGATTCGGTGCTCTCAACATGACGGCGGCACTAGCTCCCTGGATGATGCGTCACCCTGACGTCAAGGGCAACGTCGAGGCGTTCGTCCTCCAGTTCGTCACCCCCGAATTCACTAGCCCCGAACCTTACCTCAAGGCTATCGTATGTCGTTCTACTTCGTAAGTTTCGTGGCTGGCTTCTGACATCTTTCCATGACAGGCATGTGAGGTTGTTGGGACTGTAACGAAGTCTGGTTTGGTCTGGTCCAACGAAGAGGTTGGTGTTGGCTTTCTGGCCTCCCAGCCGAGAATCGATTTCTGATTCGTCTGTCTTATCCTACAGCATCTCAATGCTAACTTCCGGGCTGTGGCTGCTGCTTTAGATGACCCAGAACTCCCAGTGAGGGTCAATGCTGCTCTTGCCATCACAGAACTTGTCACCGTGCATGAATCTGGTTCGTCCATGACTTTCGCAGCTTGTTCACTGTGAATATGTATTCTTGCCTACAGTGAGAAGTGCAGTTGGGCCACAAGTCGGAAAGGTCATCCAAGGCACGTTGTGACCCTGGCTGCAATCAGTTCAAAGGAGTTGAGATGTGTTCGGTTTTCAGATCTTCTCAAACTCACCGACGAAACCGATTTGGATATCCTCAATCATAGCATGGAGGTCATGGTTGATGCTTTCCAAACGGAGCTACTTCCAGTAGCTGCACAGTTGACTCAACGTTTGGTCAGCACTTCCTCATACCATTATATAGTTTCTGCTTGTTGACTCAGGCTTGTGTAGTGCGATTCCTACTTACGCCTTGCAAAGGAAACTCTCACCCAAGAGGAAACCGATGGCGAACAAATTAATCTGGATTCAATCAACGATGTGGATGATGACAAGACTTTCACTGCTATGGGAGTTGCGAAAACTATCAGCACAGTCAGTACGGCATCCTGTCCAATAGGCTACTTCTGACGTGTGATTTCTATAGATCATTACCTCCATCGAAAATTCGGTTGAGATCCTCACGCAGGTCCAGGAAGTCGTCATCCCTATTATCTTATTCACCCTGGAAAACAAACTCCTTGGTGTGCTTTTTCCCTTACCGTGTCGTCATCAGCTGGTTTACGTGTTTCAAAGATCTTTTCGATAACATGTATGAGTTAGTTGACAGCTTGACGTTCAGGCTTCGTTCGATTGCCCCGAATATGTGGCCGATCTTCGAGCAGACCTATAGGCTCTTCAAATCTGACGCTATCGACTTTTTGGATGGTAGATTTCCCAGCTGTTTTAAATGACTTTGACCACTGAGACCTGGTTTCATTCTATAGAGATGTTGCCATCTTTGGACAACTTCGTTTCTTATGGAGGTGAAGTCATCAAGGGACGGCCCGACTACAAGCACATGTTAGTCGATATATATACCACCTCAATTTCCAGTGATCAGCTTGGTGAGAACGATCGTGTAAATGGGTCCAAACTTGCCGAATCTATCCTCCTCAATCTCCGTGGAAGTGTGGACGATGTACGTGTTCTTGTTATGTTCTCTATCAATCGTTGAGATTCAATGTTACTGTGTAGTCTCTCCAAGTCTTTATCAACACTGCTCTTTCTCAATTGGACAAGACCCAGACGGCTTCTCTCCGCCTTGCCAACCTTGAAGTCCTTATCAATGCCGTTCTCTACAACCCTTCGGCTGCACTTCACATCATGGAGAGCTCTGGGAAAGCGCGAACCCTCTTTGACCGTTGGTTCGCCGCGATCAATGGCGATGACCTCCTTCCTCGCGTTCACGACAAGAAACTGAGTATCTTAGCGCTTTGTTCCCTACTTGAACTAGCCCCGACTGCTGTCCCCGAGTCACTCCAGAGCGGATGGCCTGGAATCCTTGGTGGAATCCTCACCATCTTCAAAGATCTTCCTAAGGCCATTGCCGGTTGGTACTTTTTGTTTGGGAAATGCCTACTCTCGACTGACGCGGTCTCTAGCTCGCAAGGTTTTGGAGGAATCAATTGAGGACTCCGAAGATGACGAACTCGTTGAAGAGAAGATCTTAAATCTTAATGAGGAAGAAGGTAAGATCAATATTGATGGCAACATCGAGAAATAATGACATCCCTTCGTTCAGAGGATGTTTGGGATGAGGATTCGGCATATCTCGAATTACTAGCAAACGAGGTTTGTTACTGATAATTCTATTTTTGTGATGCATGAATGTGTTAACATGATCATCAAGGGAGCGCGACTGCGCGAGAAGCAGGAGAAAGCTGTGGATGGTGAATATGAGAGCGGATCAGAGGATGAAGAGATTGAGGAAGAATTAGGTTACATTAGTCCTCTGGACAGTGTTGACCCATATGTCTCGTTCAAACAAGCTCTTACCAGTATGTCTACCGATCCTATCCGTTGACTGAGACTACATATCTCTGACACTTCTCATAGCCTTTCAAATGCAAAACAGTTCAAGCTATCAAGCGGCAACCACAGTGCTCACAGTTGAGCAACAAACGTTGCTCATGGAAGTCATGCGCATGGCGGAACTCAATTCGGCAGCACCTGCCCAGGCCTAGTTTCAATTCGTTCTCTCATGCATTATGAATACTTACTGCGTATCCTCCCATTTGTCCTTGTGATCTGTTCTTTGCATTTTTAATCTCCAGTTGTGCACTTCTTATGATTGTACCCGCCTGTCTGATTGTACCCTGCAATGTCGTTTCCTTCCCATACCAGTCTTGATCACCTCATGCCGATAAGATTGACTTCTGTGAATTCTTGGAGATGAGATCAGATGCTGATTCACAAGGCGTGAGTATGGTTGATGTTGTATAACGCTATCGAGATCTTCCACTATGCCAGTGGTTAGACCGATGACCGACCCCTCTACGGAGACAAACTCGAGTAAGATCTAGCCAGTGGGTTATACACACCAAAATTTTTCAGAAACCCAAATGGTCTGATCTACCTAATGAATGTAGTGACACCACCAAGTGTACGGCTGGTTTCATCCGTGAATTGGCGAGGAGTCTTATTGGCGGATGTCGACATTATGACAATCCTCGCATCGGCCGAAGACTCGGGAGTTAGGTTCCAATTAGTACCAAGTAGAATTGACGGATGAGACACCTGACACTCAGTTGTTCTCACCATGCTAGAAATGCCGGGCAACTAAGGCTCCTGGTCTTTCTGTTCCTGGCGCGACAGCAGAAGTTGTTCTTTGGCTCAATATACAGGCGTAAACAGAAAAAAATAGCACCGCCTTCAAAATGAAAATGAGGGTTGGCAGGAAGAACAAGCTCTCAGATGGCTTGTCGCCAGTAAAAGGTACACAGCAAAGTACGTTGTCGAATGAGGAGTACACAAGTTCCCAAACAAAATCAGTACCAAACCCGCTCCCCAGTTGTCAGCATGGTACAATGAACTAGGATACAAAGGCGAATCTGGATGTACATGCGTCGGTGCGTGAAGAGTGTGCCGCGGCCCAAACGTCAGACCTAAATACAGCGCCCGGCTCATCGGCATATGAGATACAAGGAGATATTTAGATATGTCAGAAGCCAAACGAAAATACTCATTAACAAGTGACCCCAGAAATATCATCGTTTGCGAGTCGTCGAAGTATAATTCACTCTAGTCCGCGTCCTGGAGGCTTTGGTAGGTGCCTGGGGGCGATCGTCCTCCCTTTGCTTCCCTTTCAACTTCACAGGTTCTTTTGAATTCTCCTCAGTCTCGCGCGACTTCCAATCGAGGAATCTTCTTCGAGATGCACCACTTCCACTTTCTGCGTACTCCGCCCGCGTGACAGTGTGATTGGTAAAACCGGGCATGCCTGCAAATGTAACTGCTGCCTGGTACGCTTCCGTGATGGGTCTAGAGTCCATAGATGAATCAGCATAAGAAAATAAGGAATCCACATCAGCCGACGTACTCATCACACTCGTAGATCACGACTTCACAATCGGTAGGCGCCAAAGATCGTAACTCTGACATCCTTCCCAAGCGACAGAGATCAGGGATCGCTGAGAAGGGCGGGATCACACCTTACAATCGTGCCCGAAAACCAGGAAATTTGGTACAGCCTCCTATTAGGCCAATATTAGCCCAAAACATCCCTTGGAGATCACTTGGAAGGAGCAATATTGATAGTGCAATAGTGGCGGGAAGGCCTGATTGGTCAAGGCCTGAACGCATTGTCAGACCTTGAAAGATAAGAAGACGCTTGACATGCCAATATCATCGGGACGGAATAGAAGCTCCGGTACGCAGAATCGCTCGTTGTTCATCACGAGGATCTGGTCGGCCTCGGCCAATATGTCATCAGACTGGCGAATACGACCTTTTTTGTTGGATGTCAAATCCGGCAATACATATTCTTGAACAACCGGATTGCTTTTGGGGTTGATTCTTCTGGTTCATCAGCTCACGAACAAGATGCGAGTTGTTCGAACCTACCGACATGTTTCCAGATCATTTTTGAAGTTCTGAGATACGTAACAGCAAGACTCTTTGACATCGTTCATGATATACGTCTCGTCCATCATGTTCCACTGACGGAAAGACACTAGCTCCTTTAATTGATTTGTCAACAGCTTCCCACCCACATCGAGTCTGTTCGTGATGTTCGTGGGTCAAAGGTATAGTCATACAAAGATCATTGGATAATCACCTTTTCACCGCATTCCACACAATGTTACCGTTGAGCATTGGTATAACATGAGTAAAACTGAATCCGGAGTCTATTACAACAACACACTCCGCCGGTGGGACATCGGGTTGTTGAAATAGGATACCATAGGGTATGAGGGATGCAGCTTAAGTGAAAATCTAGAACGAGATGTTTTTGAACATTTGTCAAAAGACTTACGCGTACACCGGTAGTATGCTTGAAATTCGTATTCTTCAAAAACAAATTGATCATAAACCTCCTGGATATTTGGTAGATTAAAGTAAGGCTCAGTGATGAGGAGCCTAGAGGCTGTGGTGTCTATCTATAAGTACCACATTCTGTCAGACGGTATTGATATGTGTTTGCTTCCACTGTACCGAGAGAACTTCTGATGAGAATAGGCCATCCCATACAGCTTTTTGAGCATCCCAATCAACGAGATATCCCTGTCAAAGGCTATGTATCTATGTCAGTCCTCGCGGGCGCAGCGATCCTTTATCTAACCTTTTCGAAGGGCAGCCTATAGTTGACAGAGGAGGAATCTTTGCACTGAGCAAGCTCATGGCCGAAGTAGGTCATCTTGTCGCCTTTGGAACGAACGACGGCATTAGGAATGATCCTATGAAACTGTCAGTGTGCAGAGGTAATTACAGATAGACAACGACACCTTGGCCCTTTGTCTTGACTATTTACAAAGCCAGCCTTGATCGTGGATGCACCATTGTCAAGAACAACTACAGGAGAATCCATACCATTAGCTTAGCAGTGGATGCAAAGTAGATGTGTGAGTTAGGTAGAGATATTAACGTGACTGCTGTAAAAGTAAGTTGGACGACAAGAAAAGAAACGTGAGATCTGAGACTTCCGATTTCGACTCGATCATATGACCGTATCATTCCATCACATGATCTGACTCTGTTCTCTTTTGACCTCCTTTTCCTTCCGTATTTCTGTGCGTACAATTTTCCCCTGTTTAAATTCCATGTACCCATGATATTGTATGGAATTTTTCCACAGAGCCGGCCTAGCTTCAACAGTAGGTATGCACTCTATTGTGTCCTTACTAAGTGACAACCAGGGACAATTCATTCTTAGTCAAAGCCGCGGAGCGTTACAAAACTCTGAGTTTGACTATCGCTCATAAAGTCCATACTCTTGGCTTGTATCCGCCGGACCTGGTGACGCTCCTAGCTTGCAATGTGTATCGCATTCTGGGCTCTAGATCAACAGGATTATGCCCTGTGAGTCAATATGATCGGGCGGCTGCTGAAACAGCCTTCATACCTCAGCAGCATACTTTGTAGTAATCGAGATGAACTAATGAGGAGGCCGACCCTGGACGCACATTTCCATAACTTTGAGGCCAAGACCGAGGACGGAAGCGCTGAAGGTAATATCCTATCAGGTCGCGACATTTTGGCTGGTGGGACGTGGTTTGGAGTGACTCGTACAGGAAAAGTTGCTTTACTGTAAGCCTCTGTCCACCCTCTCAGCTGGAATACAGCGATGAAGGTGCAACCCACATGACAGCACTAACATCTCGGAGCCTCCGGTCAAGACGTGCAATCTCTCTAGGGGCTCTTTGACATCATTTTTCCTTCTATCAGATTCATTTGAACCTCTCGAAGGTGAAGTTAGAAGAATATTTCCTCAGGATGCCTTTGCCGGGTTCAACCTACTTCTTCTCAAACCTACCGCCCCACAGGCCAATGGGCAATTACATTACGATTCTCTCCTTGTCACAAACCATGGTGCAGGTGGATCCATCCAGTCCCGGCCCCTTTCTGCCAAGGAACGTATTTGCGGTTGTGTAACCAATGCGATTGATGGAAACAATACAGTCTGGCCGAAGGTCGAACATGTCACCCTAGATTTTGATGCTGTTTTACAAACGCTATCATCGAACACGACGGAGAATGAACTTGTGGAGCAGATGTTCAATATCCTGAAGTGGGTTCCACTTGTCCGCCAATGCATCTTTTGCGATATTCCTAACATATCAATCTCTCTCTGAAAAGTTGGCATCCTCCCGAACACATCACCGACCGTTCACAACTTCGTAATACTGTGCATGTCTGGCCATTTCCGATCATTGTGGAGGGTGCCCCTATTCCAGGCGATAATAGATATGGCACGCGTTTGTCGACAATCTTGTTAATAAGGAAAAATGGGGACGCTTTATTTATTGAACGGGATATATGGACATTAGTTGATGGAGAGGTGATCAGAATGGATCCTAGAACACAACGTGTATTTCGTTTTCAAGTGAAACAACCCATAAAACCCTAAAGGAGAGATTACGGTACAGCAGTATCATAACAATACAATAAAGTGTACATGTATGACTTCGAAGCACTGCAGGATTGCAAGATATCAAGAAACTAAGTATAAGTACACCGTTGCATGTGGAATGTCGAGTGTACAAAGAACTTTGTTTTTTTAACTTATAACGGCAGTGGTGTACATACCGTGTTCGCCTTGCGGTGGAAAGTACGGATTATAGCCTCCTGTAGAGGCTAAATTACCCCACTCTTGAGGAGAGACAGGACTTGAAGAGCTTCCCGTAGTATAATTAGCGGGTCCGCTGGAAGCCGACAACGGCGTCAAAATTTCACGGTCTGGCGGACCAGAATCGTACGAAGCTCTCCCATCTGGAGATTCTTGGCCACTGAGAATTATTATACAGTCAGGAAATGCACCATAGCATTGGGAAGGAAATGACGAACACATACTGCATGATATTATTAAGTTCAACAATACGTCGGTAGATGATACACGACGTATTTGGCGGATGTGGGCTGTACTGCCTGAGTGAGCTGAGAGAAGACTGGAGCTGGTGCGCAAGTGAAATATAAGCTATACTTGAGCCAGGGCTCGTACGACAAGAACACAACGGGTGTGAAGAGGAATATTGGTCCCCATGACCGCTGTGATAAGAATTTCCGTCATCGCTGCCAGATAGGGTGTAACTGCCGCCGTCCGAATAAGAAGAGGTCACCGAACTAGAGTGCGATGGAGCATGATATGCCGAAGGGGATCCAGAAGAAAGATGGTAATTGCCATTACTGGGAGAATACGGCGGGTGGTCGTTTTCGTACGACGAGGGTGGTGACCTTACGTCACTCTGGAAATTGTTATGGTAGCGCACGGGCGGCGCAGGAGAGGCAGAGAAACGATATAGATGTGACGAAGTATCGTTGACCGGTTCTGTTTTGATAGGGCTGAGGGAAGGTAGAACAACACGACCATTTGTTCGTTCAGATGAAGAACCCCGCCGTTTAGTCACAGGCCCACACTTCGTAGCTCGCGAGTGCCATTTTTCGTTCGGATCTCCATCTCGGAAGCTACTATCAGCCCAACGAGGGTGTGGTTTGCCTGCCCAACATGAGTGACATTGATGATCTATATACCAAAGACATCACCTCTCAATTCACGTACTAGGCTCTCCAGCTCCGCTATCCGGTTTTTCAAGCGCGTGTTCTCGTCCATTGAAGGATCATCTCTGTATTTCCAGCTCGTTGAACAAGATCAAACAGTCTGACAGAAACTCGCCTGAGGGCGGGATCATCAATTTCGTATACGCAAAGTCCCGTCTAGGAGGACAGAACGTCATTGGGAGTTCGCCACACGGAAGTGCCTGTATGAAATTACCAGACCCAATTGAATACACCGCTGACAAGGTCGTTTGCGATCGCACTGTGTGGCGACAACGACAGCGTCAAACACGGTCATGTGTGGAGCCGATAAATAAATGACTGACCTTTCGTTTCGACGTGTGGCAATTCAAGCAGCTTTGAGTTGTCCGATTCCTTCTCCTTTTCCTATTTTTGGTCGAATTCGGGAGTAGAGGGGATGACGGTTAATAAGTCGGCAAGTAAAATGACGGAAAGAGTTGAATTAGAATGAGGCTAACCTGTGGTCGATGTCGGTGGTGAATTCGAAATCAAATGACTCTCCTTTCAGCTGAGGGGACTGCAAGGAGTCGGTAGCCATCATAATAGAGGGAGCGGAGAGGAAACAAGCTCAGAAAGATTGGTACTGGTCCTTAAGTGCTTCCGGCGCCATTAAGTAACAAACAAGATCCAAACGACCTTCGAGATCCATTACCGGTGTTGACAGATGAAGAATATCCCAATCAGGAGAACGCAAGAATCGACTCGATGAATACCATCGCGTGAGCAGATGCGAGCTTGGTCCGCTCGGTCTTCTTTTTTTTTAGCAGCCGAGGCTGATGTGACTAACGTGAGAGTTACTGTCACACGAATCGAAGCCCACCAGATCGGTGCCCTGAGGATCAAGGTTCCATGGGACCTGTGCCCAGACGCACATGTAGGGGTCGAGTATTTCTGTCGTCCTGTTCTTTCTAATGTGGAAGCCATGTCGAAACGTGTCCGGAACTATCCCGCACATACTTATGTATGCCATAAGTCGGATAAATCCATTGTACATACTTTGTTCTCAGGGTCGAGGATGTATGTATCGACCTGTAGTAGCCTTGTAATGTACATTTTGTCTCATGCAAGATGTCGGTTCGTGTTCGTATTTCACAGATATAGGTTCCACGAAAACGTCGACGATCGAAGAGAAATGCCGACTATGGTTGACAGTTCGGTACGACGATCAACTATGGCACCAGCACCGGACTCGGTACATCTTTGGAAGCCCTCTGGAATACCAAAAAGAACAACCTTGTTCAATCAAAAAAGGTTCAAGTTGCGGCAGGAGTCTCCGAATGAAGGGACCCAACAAGAAATGTAACCCTGGATCACAACAGTGATAAACTAACTCATCACGTCATTCTTTGTGACAAGGGGGAATAACATGTAGATTTACTTACCTAATCAACATGACCGATCATGATTATGTTAAGCAGCCGGCATAATTCACATCTCTGGACATACCTGACACACTTACATACAACGATAATATGATTTGGCATTTTGAGGGGAGAGAGAAGTGAATGATAGGCGACCTGATTGAAAGAATGTTATACTTACTACGTATGTGGCGCGCCTAAGAATCAGCAAGAGAAGGCAATCCGGATAAGTGGCGTTAAGCACGTAAACCATTACAAGCACGCGCTAGCTCCTAGGGTGGTAAGAGCAAGAAGTAGAAGACCATAGAAGAGTCCCTTGCCCGTAAGTGTCACCATCATCGGCCAAGTATTGTGCAATCTTCCGCGGAAGGCGGGTAATAACTTATATTTGGCGCTTTTTTCCCAGCGTAAATCTTCCAGTGCTTCAGGCGTCGCAGAAGTAGTCATCGTCCACCTTTAAAAGTGCAGTCAATGCAACGACAGGAAAGAGACAATAGCGTACGCATATTTATGACACCATACTAAGTAGGTATCCGTGGGAGCTATTCGCCTCGTCCGTCCTCATCCATGATGAGGAAAGCTTCAAAAACAATGCATTACATCGCATGATCAAGTCTAGCATGTGTAAAGTACCCACAAGTCACATTGGCTAAAGAAAACGAAAACTCGAAGAACTCACACTTTGGTGTCCCTGAAAGCTTGAACCAGATCAAATCGATACATATATCAAAATAACTTTGACGTGAAATGTGAGAGAGAATGCCCGCTTCCGATCCGATATGCATATGAGAACGAAGACGAACGAAGACGTTGGACAGAGGTCACCGGCACCGGTCCTTTCGTCGGCGGTCACAAAGACGCTTTAAAAAAGCTATGAGCAAGATGTAGGATTGGATTCGGATGTGATGTGATGTGATGTGTGTGACATATGGTTCTCGAAGATAAAAGACCGAACCTGGAGTGGGAGAGCCTATTCCGGTACTTCCGCGAAAGTTTTCCTGGAAATTTCAATCACATCACAATCAGCCATCGTGACCAGAAGAAGTCGCATTGATTGACATTCTCTGTCACCAGATCTCTCCCCTACACAAGTATCCCCACTAGCTGTAACGGTAAATCTGACTAGTCATAATCGCTCGATTCAAACCATTTCCTTGCAAAGATTCTGTCTGATTCCGTGACACGTTTCCAGGGTAGCTTTGATAAATGTAACTACATATGTATTAGTGTGCCCATGATTGACCACAAGTTATTGTCTTCAAGGAGAACGAATAAGTATTGGCCAGGCGGGATTACAATGTTCAACGCGGAACAGACCGAACCCAGCGAATGTCCATGGTTGTTTGTGAAGCCTGAGGATGAATCGAACAAGTCACCCCCTGTCTTGGTGCTCGCTGTTTGCCGAAGACTTGAACACAAATATGTACGAACAGACTTTGTGGCTGTCTCATTCTTGCGTCTCTAGCCTAACGGCTCCCAGATCATCAGGCATTCCTGTAACGGTTCGTTTTCTTTGTGTTATATCATGTCGTCTTTACGCATCTCATCACAAACAGCAATCGGTGGCGTTGGTGAGCCAAACGCTAAAATGTCAGCAGCAAACTTCGTATATTCCATTGCCATGTATGTTGTTGAACGAAAACTTCTTTCTAGAACAAACTTCTTCCGATTATCATGGTCTCCATTACAGAACGAACTACCGACCTGTCAGTCACGTCTCTGGCCGAGGATTCTGACGCGGTGCTGTCACCTGTAGCGGAACCGGAGCCTTCGCCAGGTCTGGATGGAGTGCCAGTCCGATGTGAGCAAGAATATCAAGGGTTATGTCCAATTGAACTGAAAATTTATGCAGGGTACGATGTAGGTGGCGTTTGTTCCATGTCACTATTCTTCCTATTGAAGTTGCGCCAAACTCGAAGGCGGACCGAACTGAGTCATACACGCGAATTGCACCGTTCCAGGAAAGGCATGATACCAGTGTCGAGTATGTTATCCTGTTCAATGCGATTGTAAGTGATTGATCATTCTTGAAACTGTTCTATCCAGGTTTTTCTATAAGCCATTCACTCTTTCCGTTCTTGCATGTGGCTTGATCCTTCTAGCGTATGTTGCGACGACACAGGACGTCTTGGAAGAGGGGCGTGACAAACGACGAGTGTAAGCTATTTATCTGCTATAATCTTGAGCCGTCGTGTTGATATATTCTTTCTATGCTAATCTAGTGGAGTGTATGCTGCCATCGGGGCGTTCTTAACCTTTTCCATGATTCAATTTCGTGATGGGCCATTTATCAGGCCCCACCCCGCGTTTTGGAGAATCATTCTGGGTATCAACCTACTATATGAGCTTGGTCTAGTTTTCTTCCTGTTTCAGGACCTGGCTACTGCACGCGCAATGATGACTTACATTGACCCAAAGTTGGGCGTACCATTACCAGAGAAGAGCTACGCCGAGGATTGCGCCTTGACAACGAGAAACATTTGGGTTTGTCGAGCAGAGCGTTGCCTGTCGTGACATCGCTAAGCTTTTGACATGTAGAATGCGCTTGACATTTTCTGCATAGCTCATACATTAGGTTGGTTTGGGAAAGCTATGATATTACGAGATTATTGGTTTTGTTGGGTAAGTCAACCATTTTGACCAGCGTTGTTGACGGTTGACGGCCATGCTTACCAGACCCTGAGTATCGCTTTCGAACTGGCTGAATACAGCTTACAGCATCAATTGGCCAACTTTGCAGAAGTAAGCCACCGAAGACTGACTGACATGCATTGCTTCTGACAATACACAGTGCTGGTGGGACCATGTAAGTCATCCACGCACACGAGTATCAAGACCGCATGTTATCATTTTTAACCTAGTGGATATTGGATGTCCTTGTATGCAATTGGATTGGAACCTACCTAGGCGAGTCTGTCATCGGGTTTCATTGATGGATCTACATTCATGTGTTACTTCAGGTATGAAAGTATGTCAGTACCTAGAAGTCAAGGTTGGTCGGTCTTCGTTCACTTCCTCGCAATAACATAATCTTTTAATCTTGGAAGCCGTACGAGTGGCGTGGATTACGACAAACCCGCGGTCTTCGTTCAAAGGCCAAACGTGTTCTCAGTCAGTTTTCCCCTCATGACTTTACGGCATTTAAATGGGGAACCGCTTCTTCATTTACTAATTATGTCGTGGTGGTGCTCCTTCTGGCTGTGTTTCTGGCCGCTGAGCTCAATCCCTTCTATCTTAAAGTGGGTTGACATGATGTTCCGCTACTCATTTAACTCATGGATGTAATCACAGGCCCTCTTATGGATGGAACCCGATCACCCCATTGTTATTTTACGTCTTGCAGGCGTTTTCCTTTGTGCGTTACCGGCAGCTCGAGAGCTGTACCAGTACATACATGATCCAAGGTCATTTGATTCATTTATCTTTTGATTTTGGTCGAGGTTGGGTCGCTGAGCTTTCTGTACAGAAAGGCTGTGAGAATGGGGCAGCATGTGTGGTTACTTCTTGCGACAACGCTAACCGAGCTCCTTGTTATCAAGAAATGGAGTCGAAGTCAGTTTACACAATCTTCTCCTCAATCTGTGAAATGGGGTTGGACAATTGGTGCCACCCTTCTCGTACTTTATCCTATTACTCAGGTGGGCTGGTTCTTCATTGAATTACTAAC
>JABFYK010058476.1:0-16135 GCA_018849495.1 Termitomyces sp. T123_Mx157 | reverse complement strand
AACAACAACCAAATCCGGAGTCCGATCCAAAAATGGAAATCCACCATAAATGGCCTCGATCTCCGGACTCCCTGCACACAGCCTCCTACAAATATGACCAACGGATAGCCCTGGGTCGAAAGTACTTGTGACCAAACAATGGGGGGCCTACAATGAGTGGGAGGCCCGGAATAAAGGAAACAAATGACAGTCCCCTGACACATGGGTACCACACCATTGTTTGCTCATGTGGTGGGAATACAGGTGGCTCCATTAGCTACCTCCATCACACTGCAACTAGGAATGATTGGAAGTCATTCCATAGTAAAATACAGAGGTAGGGTGATCATAAGAGGTTCCTAGCAAGTATTGCAATGTCTATGTAGACATTGCCAACTTTAACTGCTATGATATGATTGTGGGAAGGCCATTTATGAGAACAAACAATGTCCTTCTTGACTTTCACATTGACCAAGTGGTCATTAATGGAGTGGCTATTTCAGCACAGCAATTGGAGCTAGAAGACACTGATAGGCATCTACAGCAGTATTGTATGGTGAAGAAGTGCCAGGATAAGGTGCACTGACTCCCAGGTAGTGCTAAACAGGCCACCATGGAGGAAATGGAGGATGAGACAGCCCTGAAAGCAACTAAAAGTTTGCCAGAGGGCCATTCATCCCTGTTGGAGTTGGAAGAAGAGTATCAAGATACTCTTCAAGAGGGAGTGCCAGGGGTAAGACTCCCTGAAATGCCAGTGAAGGCAAGGACACCAACAAAGTCAGTACCTCCTAGAATGAAGGTACTGCTGAAGCCAGAAGTGAGGAAGTGGGCTGCCCCCTCCAAATCAAGTGAGTGGAGACTTTGGGATAGACTGATTACAAAACCAGCACTTGAGTAGGCTTATGACCCTCATATGCTGCCAGAATGGAATCAGGTTATTGCAGGCCTGACAAGACAAGTGGGGTTAAACACTCATCCCCTGGTGCAGAGTTGCACTGGGTGGCTACTGAAGATGGATTTCAGAGCCCAGCAAGCTGAACTACTTGCTGGGACTGCTGAGTATGAGGACTGGCAGTAGTCCTCTTCAGTTGACTATTCCAGATGAATCAAAGATTCATCCAATGGCATTGCATGACAAATATGCAACTGTGCCAATTCCCCCATCAAAGCTGGCCAAAGGTGACCAAATCCCATCAACTCAGAAGAGGAAGTGGAGAGCCACCTTGATGGAAGACAACATTCCTTGTCTTTGGCAGCAGTAGTATGATGAGTTCCAGGACATTTTCAATAGTACAAAGGATGAACTTCCTCCATGGTGGGAGGTCAACCATGAGATAAATCTCATAGATGAGACCAAATGCTACTTGTACTTTATAACAAGGTGCCCAAATTCACTTCAGCAGCAACTGTGGGACAAGATTGACTGCTGTGTACATGCAAAGTGGTGAGAACTATGTGCAACCCAAAAAAAGGATGGTTCATTACAGACAGCACTTCTACCAGCTTTGACACAAAAAGGAAAGTTGTCATCAGGAAATAGGAGGACTGGCTTAGAGGTCACTGCTTGTGTGAAGGCATGAAAGGCAACTTTTCAGGCTCAAGGTAGAGCTTGTGTTGGTGGAGATGTTTAGCAAACATCTGACATTATTGACTTAGGAATGTGGCTGACAGCAAATAAAGAGGAGAAAGAGCCTGCAAAATCAAAAAGATGACAAAGAAATGTCTGTGAATGAGGTATGACTTGCAAAGTGAACTGCAAGAAGCCTGTAAGCTTCTGCAGTTCCTGAAGCAAACATCTCCATTTAGAAGACCAAGCCTCAAGCAATTCAAGAAGGAATGCTAGCTTGTCTGCTGGAAGATGCATGTCCAAAGCATCCAAATCAATTTCAAGCCCTAGGAACTCAATGATTGTGGATGGTCAAATAGTTTTTGCATCCTGGAAGGATAGCCCCAGTTTGTTTGCCAAGCTTGTGACCCATCCAATGGTGGCATTGCACAGAGAGAGTGGTTTGCTGGGGTGGAACAATAGGAGGAAATTGTCCAAGTAGTGACAAAGAGATGTGGGAATATGATGCTAGATGATCCAATGCAAAGCCTCTGCAAAGAGGTTCAATATATATGGGGCTGACTTCAGCCCCAAAGCTAGCACTATTAGATAATAGAACTTCCTACTCCACTGGAAGCCTAGGAGATTCCAGTTGTTGGCATGAACAGGGATGTGGAAAAATGCATCCTTGAGATCAAGCTTGGCCAAAAGAGTGCCACAACCAAGCCTCCAAACATTGTCAAGAGCCCAAGAGAACATGTTGTAGGAGATGTGACCTTCATCATCTGGAATGCCATCATTAACTGAGCTGCCATCTGGCCAGCAAAGGTGGTTGATTATCAAAAGCTTGCTAGGCTTTCTCTTATGGCCTACAGCACCCAATGGAGAGCAGCAGAAATGTTCTAGTGGCTGAGTAGAAAAAGGACCAAAGGTGTGTGACTGATCAAAAAGAGATTGTACTGCTGTGTCCAAGAATTCTGAGTGATCAAATGCAGACTTAAGATTCTTGCAGACTGCACATGTTCATCCCTATCAAAGCCAAGTACTGCACCAAATTCAATTATATTCAGAATGGCAGATACAAATTTAGAGTCAGGATAATCCTGCAAATAATAATCACATGCTTCAAGGACAAGAGGTGAGGATGCAAAGTGAGATGACAGGGGATTCTAAGCAATGGAATTACAACAAGGATCAGAATTAGGACAACAAGGAGGAGGAGGGCCTGGAAGGAACAGACTTGCATGAGGTAGGTTAGATGAGAAGGGAGGTAGAAAAGACTGAGATGAGAGAATCCTTCTCTGGGTGAACCTTGCTCCTACACTTCTGGCATTTGTGAATGCAGCCATCTGGGCAGGTAGATGCCATTCAATTGCCCTTATTGAAGCTAAAGCAGGTCTTAGAGCTAACATTACAATCATACTTGAAGGACTTCAATCCACATGAAGAGCTGGGTGCACAGGAATGGCCAAGGCAGTAGGTGGTAACAAGAACATCCTCAGGATGAGCCCAGCCCAGGTATAATCCTCAGAGCATCTCCAGACAGTGGTTGTAGTAGAAATGGATGTGGTATTGCAGTACAGCAGACCATTCATACATCTGATTTAGTGTCATCAGGTGAGCCATGTACTGAGTTGCAGTGTGACCAATGAGGAAGGTGGCATTTGCATCTCCTGCTGATGCTGCAAAGGCTTGGAGCACCAAGAAGTAAGGATTAGCTGTAGCTACTGCAAATGCAGCTTGAAACATTGTTGTCAAGCCTGCCAAAAGAGCTGAGTAATCCTGTCCTACAGGAGCTGGTACCAAAGAATGATCACTCAAAACTGGTGGAGGAGTCATGGATGATGATGAGAGTCCTGATTAGGCAGATTGGGGCACAAAACAACTGTTGAACAAGCAGAAAATGCTGGAAAAATGCATTGTGATAACAGAAAGGGTTGGTCTGCAGAAGAAAAAATAGCTGTGGCCCAAAGGACTAACAAGCTGTATGTGAGTGGTGAGGAGAAAGGCAGGACATGTAGGCAAACCTAATGAGCTGTATGTGAGTGGTGAGGAGAAAGGCAGGACAAATATCTACAAAAGAGAGTCTGGTATATATACATATAGCAGATGGAAACAATGAGCAAGAGGATTGGCCTCTGGCCATGAAAGATAGATAATGCATTGCATATGTATGACATGTGACAGGTTTGTGTTATGTGTATAGACCTCAATCAAAGGCTTTTGATTGTGTCACTCAGAGTGATCCTGGTAACAAAGCACCAAGTCCACCACAGAACAAATAGAGCCAGCTTCATTGAGTGTGCCATCAACATTGTATACAGGGATTGGACAAGAGAGGTGGTGGGTAGTGAGGCAGTGTTGTTGCACATAGTCTGCATCGAGGAAGACCTGTTGCACTGTCAAGCAGGGCAACAATGCTTTGGGTCTGCTGAGTGTCTGTTGTCTCAATTTCTACTAGTAGCTTCAAGGAATTGACAGAAAGGGTGGAAGCAAAAATGTAGCAATAAGGGAGACAACATTTCCATGCCCAAATCTAAAGACATGGGCTAGGAGGTGTATTGCTAGCTGAGGCTTTAGCTGGGAGGGGGTTTTGTATGTCTGAGGGGTGTCAGGTTCCGCTGACCACGGGGGCTCAGCTGCACTGGGCAAATCCTTACTAGGGACGTGATCCCATGCACAGGCGACAGGACACTCAAAGGGGTTCAAAACACAGGGGACTAGCGAGGGTGAACACTGGGGAGTGGTCCAAGCAAGCCTGGGTTGGTCCAGAGGGTTCTGGGAGGGGTTGTGGGGAGAGAGGCAGACTTGGCAGGGTGTCAGGCACAAGTCTGGGAGCGAGTACTGTGGGTGCGGGATGAATGGAGGCTACGCGAGTAGGGGAAGCAGGGCCGGGGTTCAATGGGGGATCAATGGAAGTTGATGGGGTGCGGGGCCAAGCAGGAAGCAAGGTCCGGAGTTGGTTTAAAGAATGTCGGGGGGTCATAATCATGGTCATGGGGTTCATAAGGGCGTCAGGGTGAAATGGACTTGGGCACGATGAAAGAAACTGGTTGACAAGACGAGGCGGGGCAAATGAAGTCGAGATGAGATGGAGCAGATGGAGATGAGATGAGATGAGACGGAAATGGAAATAGATTGACACGGAACACGAGACAATAATGAGGACGATAATGGAAATAGAGACAAGACAAGACCGGGAAACTGAGAGTAAGGAAATGGGACACAGGAACACAGAACACGAGACGGAGAGAATCAGACCATAGGAGACATGAAACAACAGACCGGTAACAAGCAGTAGGTAATATCAAGACTAGGGTACGAGGAGTTACTCTACGGCTTATATACTGACTACTAGAGAGCTCTGGGAACAACGGGGGATGGCGGCGGAGCTCAGCAGAGCTGCGTGGGGCTGGACAGGTGTCGGCTGGGTCAAGGGAAGCGTTCTGCAGGACAGTGGGTGTGGTGGTGAGACTTGGCGGGGTCGTACTGGATCAATGGGTGTCAGGTATGATCAGGGGGCGGGCCGCGTCAGGTTTTGATGGGATCACTTGATGGCGCGGGTTGTCCTGAGGTTGTTGTGATGCTCCAGAGTGGTTTGGGAAAGCCCGGGAACTGAGAGGGTGATGTACAATGGAGCCGGGGATTAGTGGGAGGGGTTCTTGTAGTTGAAAGGGATCCCAGGGAGCCGGGGGAAGCGTTTGGCAGCTGCAGAGAAGTCGTTGAAGTTGGCAGGGGGCCATCGGGGTTTGCCGGAGAAGCACCAGAGTTAGCCAGGGCGGCCGCGGGGGTGGAGGGTGGCTTGGGGAATTTGATGGGGTGTTGGGGGAGGCTCCGGGGGAGTAGGGCGGGTTGGGAATGTGTGTGGGGCAAGGGGAGCGGGTCGTGACAAGGGGGGGCTCATTGTTTTGAGTGTAGTATTAACAGTAGCAACAGATATACAATGCATTTCCATTTTGGGTTCAATCTCCAGAGTTATGGCAATTTCTGGAGTTTTCACCTTTGGATTAGGGTTAGAAATTTTCCTGAAGCATCACACCTGGCCAGCAAGCTCCTTAGACCTGTTCTCCCTGGATCTCCCTGTACCAGGTGAGTATTTATGTCCATAGACCCTGTACAGTACTGAATAGACTTTTGATCTCCTTCTACTAGCTGTGTGACTTAGCCACAGCCTACAGAGGTCACCCTTACAGCAGAATAAGTCTCTAGTCTTTGTCTGGGTGTCTTTTACTACAAGAATTTGAAGCAACTGAAAGGTCTCTCCCCCACTAGTGCCTTGATACTCCCTGTGTTCTTCCTATGACCCAACCATCCCCTCCAGCACCTCCCCCTAATACTTCAAGCCCCCATGACAATGCCTGGAACTGTCTGTTGTACCTAGAGACACAGGTTCAACTTACCCAAGCCTCTCTTACCTCCTACACTGCCAAATTCACTGGACTATGTCAAACTACTAAAGCTGTCTCCCTCTCCCTCCAAACTCTTCTAGAACACCTCCCCCTTACTCCTACTACTGCTCCTACACCCCCAGTAGCTGTAGAAAGGTTTGTTCCTGCACCTAGTTTTGGGTTTTCAGCTCCTTGCTCCAAACTTCCTTGTTCTCCACTCCCTGACATATATGATGGAGATTGTAAGGCTGGGGAGTATTTCCTTCAGTCTTGTGTCACCTATATCAGTTGAGCAGTGAAGACTTTGCCTCTGATGCCCTGAAAATTGCCTGGGTCCTCTCTTACATGAAGGTTGGCCAAGTGTTGACCTACATGTTGCTTATATTTCATCACCTCATTGAAGTAGAGAGTTTCACTGACTGGATGGAGTTCAAGAAGGATTTCCAAGCTGATCCCCTCCCCCTTGACCCTGCCAAGACTGCAGCTCTCTCCCTTTGAGACCAAAATCATTATGGTTAAGAGGAGCAGTTGTTTGATGAGCACATTGACTCCTTCTATGCATTGATTGAGCAGGCTGGATATCCAGACAGTCTGCAGCTCTGCCTCACCTTCTGCAATGGACTCCTCCCCTCTCCCATGGATTGTATTGACAGCATGGCTGAGGGGTGCACTGATGACAAGCACATTGACACCTGGTACAAGGTAGCATGTGAGCAGTGGCTGCTGATGGAGCTGAAGCATGAACTACAACACTTCCTGCTCCTTTTTGTCCTGTCTGCCCCATGCACAGGTGCAACTCTTTTTCTTTCCATCCCATGTTGCTCCTTTCCATGCTTCTCCACCAACTCCTGCATATTCCCTACTCCAAGGAGTTCCCATGGATGTGGATGCTTCTTGACAGTGGTCTGCTACACTGCAGTTGTGTCAACATTGTGGAAAGGCTGGCCACTTAACCCATTACTGTTCTCAGAAGCTGGAAGTGTGCTACCTCTTTGCATTGGAGGAGGAAGAGCTGCTTATCCAACTCCTGGCAGCTTGAGATGCACTGGGAGCTCGTTCCCCCAATGTGCCTCTAGCTACTCCCATGGTTGAGATTGCCAATGAGTTGGATGCTGTGCCAGTAGAGTCAGAGGAGGATTTTTAAATAGGCAACAGATGATCTGTAGGCCCCTGCTAGCTGCAATCTCTAGACTCATGGCACAGAAGGAACCAAATGATAGCCCTTGGTTGAAAGTACTTGTCACCAAAAGATGGGAGGACAAAGATCAAAGGCAAGCCCAGAATAAAGGATTTGATTTGATTTGATTTGATTTATTCCTATACCCGTTGGGGCCTTGCCCTATGTTGGGTTCTACTGTTTATGGAACACTATGTATTTTCCCCTATCGGTCCATTTTCCTATGATAACTGCATATGTGTGGCTGCACCTGGATTTGGGTTATGTACCGTATTATGCCTGCGTTAGGCACCGTAATCTATATTAAGTTGGTCAGTAAGGGTTGGTCATGTCCAGGTCCTTCTATTGTCTCCTTTGTCTCCTCTTTCCCACTCTCATTTTTGTTTTTGGTCTCCTGCTCTCCCCGTGCAGCTCAGCCAAGTGTAGGTCCCTGTATGGTCTTTTGAATTGGCGTGTGCTGTTGATGTATCGGAAGAGGACTCCCACTGTGCCTGGGTCACTGAGAAGTTTGGGCAGCACATCCGGTCCCGTACCAGTGGCCCTGCACATCTTGCCGCAGTGTCTTTTGTGGGCTTGGCACTCTAGCAAGTAGTGTTCGACCGTCTCTGGTGCTCTGTGGCACACGGTGCATTTGGGCGAGTCTCTTCTATTGAATCAGTGCAGGTATTGGTTGAGTGGGCAGTGTCCCGTGCATATCTGGGTCAAGATGGATGTGTGGCATTGCAGAAGCTTGTTAAGTGTCTTTATTATGTTCCCCAACTTTGGTGCATCAGGGTCTATGTCTTGGAGCCTTTTGAATCTGGGTGACTGTCTTATCTTCTGCTCCTTCTCCTTTTGCCACTCCTTCTTGTGAACTGCCATAACTGCTGCTTTGGATGCTTTCAGGGGCCTCTTCAGGATGGTCAACCCCTTGGTCTCTGTCTTGTCCCCCTCGGCCGCCTTCTTTGCCTCTTTGTCCACCCTCTCGTTTCCTGGTATGCCAGTGTGCCCGGGTGTCCAGTACACCTCAATTTTCATGCGCTCATTGATCTTCTTGACCTTTTGGATCCCTTTCAAGACCTCATCCACCAGGTATCTCGCCATTCCCTGCCCTGTTGCCTGCAGAGATTGCATCCCTGCTTGGTTGTTGGTACCCATTGATACATCTGCTATCCTTCCTCTTCCCCTGACTTTTCTCCTTAACAGTTCCATCCCCAGCATCTGCCCCATGCACTCCCCCTCAAAGACCATGTGCTCCTCATCAGATCCAAGGCACTTCCTCAGGATCTTAACCTCCTGCCTAAACCTCCTGTACAGCACTGCTGCTGTCCCAATCCTCCCCCCATGTCCTAATCCATCAGTGTAGATCTTCACTTCTGCTTCATTGTTCATCTCCCTCCTCTCAGCTTCCTCCACTGAACCGTCAATTGTCACTGACACTGGGCACTCCCATTCTGGTGGGTGTCGCGTGATGGCTATTGTCTCTATGCTGTCTGGGTGTCTCCCTAGTGCCCTCATGATGAAGTGAAGTGGCGATCTATGCCTTTTTGCAAATCTGGCAGCCCGCCATGTGGGCTTGTACAGTGGGTGGGTGTCTGGCATGGCTGCAATCTGTGCTGCTGCTGTGACACATATCTTCTTGATCCTTGTTGGTATGGGCAACAAGCTGGCGTGTGCTTCTAGCATGTCTTTTGGTGTTGTCTTCAACGCCCCCGTTATCTGTAATGCACTCATTCTCTGCACTTGCCCCATATTCTCCATGAAGGTTCTCAACCCCTTGACTGTCTTCCCCCCTACCTCCACATCTGGCTTACACCACACATCTGCCGCATACGTCATACTTGGTACCACCACCACTTTGTACATCCTCCTCACAAATGCCCCCCTAACCCCTCCATTGGTCTTAGCTAGTCTCCTTGCTTGTGCCACCACTGTCGCCCCCTTTCCTTGCGCATAGGCTGCATGTTCTTTGAACCTGAGCTCCTGGTCTAGGATGACCCCAAGAAACTTATGAGAACTCTCCATCTTTATCCTCGTCCCATTGATTGTGATGGTTGGCCTTGTCGCTGGCCTGGACTTGTTCCCCCTCCTCCCATCTCTCTCTTTCCTCCTCGTGAACCCTATCCCAATGAACTTTTTCATCTCGTATAATGAGTGATGTGTCTCCGCCCATTTGCCTGCGCCTCCTCTCCTCCCCATCATATCCTCCACCTTCTTTGCCGCTTCCTCCATATCATCCCCTTCTGCTGCCACATACACGTCATCCGCAAAAGACCCTGCCAGCTCCCTGTCCCCCTCTTGTGCCCCTTTGATTTGCCCTGCATTGTAAAAATTGTAACATAGCCCCAACGTGTTGCAGCCTTGGTCCAACCCACTTTCCACTGGTATCGTCTGTGATGTGTAATTGTCAAATGATATGATTGTCTTCCATCCCTCCAGCTTCCTTTTGAACCACTCAACCACCTCCTCCAGCACTCCCTGTTTCCTCATGTCTTTTGCTAGTATCCTTGAAACCATGTTGGGGAACGCCCCCTTCACGTCCATGAAAACCACCACCACTTCTTTGCCCCTCCTCCATGTGTTCTTGATGAATGATGTCAGAATGTGTAGAGAGTCCGTCGTTGATCTCCCCGTTAGCCCTCCAAACTGAAGTCTCAGCAGGATATTTGCCTTTTCCACCCTGTGCACTAGTTTGGTCTTCATGCAAGATGACAGTACCTTCGCTACTGTGTCTAGAAGAGCAATTGGCCTGTAGGAGTTCGGCTTACTGTAGTCGTCCCTGCCTGGCTTCCTCAACACCACCGTCTTGAACATCTTCCACCGCTCTGGATACACCTTTAACTCAAATGTTGCTCTGAAGATGGGCCCGATGTAGGGCACAATCATGTACTTCATCTTCATCAGGACTATGTTGGGTATCCCACTGAGGCCTGGTGCCTTGTGGGGTTTTAGCTTTGCAATCACAGCATATATCTCTTTGTCCGTTATGGGGCTCCACTCAAATGCTGGTTCTCTTCCCCCTACTTCCGCCATTCCCTCCCCTTCTTCCTCCTCTGCCAGCGCCTTGTAGAAAAAGGCCTTGTGAAACAGTTTTTCTTTGTCCTTGTTCTCCACCACCTCCATCTCCCTGTTCCCTTTTCTTGTTACGAGTGCTGACATCCTCGCCCTCCCCCCATCCATCGGCATTGCTGTCACAAAGCTTTTGGCATCCCAAATTGTTTTTGCGTCCACCAACTTCAGCCATTCTTCCCAGTGCGCCCTCTTGGTGTTCTTTATTGCTTGGCTGTAGTCATTCCTGGCTTGCCTGTACTCCTCGTGCGCCTGGTGACCTTCTATTTGTATGACCTTGTCCAACGCTCTGCCCAGGGCCTTCGTCTTTGCTCTCAGCTCCCTCAGTTCCTTGCTCTACCACCTTTTTGCATACGTCGACATCCGCCTCTCCGGGACTGTTGCCTCCACTGTTCTCCTCAGCACCTCCATCACTCCCACCAACCGCTCCTCCACCTCCTCCCTCCTCTCTATCCTTTCCTTGGGGATCCCCTCCAGCTGCCTCCCCAGCTCCTCCTTGAACTCCCTCCAGTCCACTTTTTCAAAATTTCTGCCCCCCTCCTCCCTACTTGCCTCTGTTTCAAGTCCCAACTCCATTACGATTGGGAAGTGGTCGGTGTTCACCAGTGTTTCACTCTTTAGTACTTTACACCTCATCACCTGTTCCCTCAAATTGTGAGTGATGAAAACATTGTCCGGTCTTGTCAGGTTTTTTGTGCTCATAGATTCCAGCGTTGGCACCCCCAGCTGCAAGGCCATGATCATCCTGTGTCTTGTCAGCATGGCGATCACCTCCTCCACTTCATCTAAGTTTCCCCTCATGAAGAGATGGCTGTTCCTTGGATCCTCCCACATAGGATGGTGGTGGTTGAAGTCTCCAACCCATATGTCCGCTCCATTTCTGCCTCTCTGCCTTTGCCCCAGCATACTCCTCAGGTAGAAGTCAAGTGCACGCATGCTTCTTGAGTGTTCCCCGTCATTGTACATGTTGAAGATTCTTACCGTCTTTACTCCCGTTTTGATGCTGATGCCCACCACATCAGTGCTCTCCACGTCCACCCTCCTCAACGTGTTTGTTGCTATCCTCCTGCTTACAAGCATTAGAGCCCTTGTTTTGCCAACGTCTTTTTTGTCATGTCCTTTTGGGTATACAGGCCGCCACAATTGCATTGCCCTTGATTTCTTGTTGGAGTCAAAATACGGCTCCTGTATGCATACTATGTCAACGTCATCCCCCAGCATGCACAGAGCCATGTGCTGTGCCATTATTGACTTGTTCATATTCAACTGCCACACTTTGAGCGTCCCTCGCACTCTGCCTCCTCCCCCCACCTCCCCAGTCCCTTGACTCATTGGGACATCTGCTCAACCCTTGTGCTGGTTGTCTCCAGCTGCTCTGCCAGGCTTTCAACCTCGTTGAACCAGCTGTAGTCCCCCAATCCTTTGTGCGCTTGCTGTCCCCTGCCCTGGGAGTTTGGGGGTGCACTGCCCCACTTGTACTGGTCAAGGGTGGTCTGCATACCTGTGCGGGGAACTCCCCATTCCTCCTCTCCTCCCCCTCCCACATTTTCCTGCCCCTCCTCTTCCCTTTGCCTCTGCTTTCCCCTCACCCACCTTCCCTGGCTTCCGTCCCTCATTGTCCAGCTCCCCAGTGCCCCTCCTGTTGGTCCATTTTGATGCCCACTCATTTCTGCCGTCCATTCCTGCTTTCCACTGTCGAGCCTCTCCCATGTCCACAGCTGGTCTGTGGGATAGTACTTGTACCTTAGTTCTGGGGTCATGCTTCTCAGCCTGTTCCTCATCTCCTCAAATGCTGGGCATGACCTCGACGAGGCTGGGTGATCGTGCTGGACACCCTTTGCCTTGCAGTTTACACATGCAAACTTTGACAGGTTAGTCTTCTTGCAGTCCTTTGTCTTGTGTTCCTTTGCACACAGCGCGCACGTCTCCTTCTCTTGCCTGCATTCATTAGTGAGATGTCCTTTGCCAAACCTCTGACACTTAAGGCATTGCCTCGGTTCTATGTCCATCTTCTTTGCGAGAACTCTCTTCCCCTCAATGGCCAGCCCATGTTGAATTATGTGATTTGCCCCCTTCTCTGTTGCGCATGCCAGTATCAGATGTGCCACCTTCTGGTTTTTGTGTCTGGCATGCAGAGATCTTGCCCACCTCACTGAGACCAATTCCCCCAGGTTCAATCCGTTTTGTTCCTCTATCTCCTCTGTTCTCTCCGCTGCCACATCTCCCAGGGTGACAGGAACAAACTCCACAAATACACTATACGTACGGTCCTTGATGGTTGCCCCTGCCCCAAACCTCTCTAGAAAAACAGCTCTTACCTCTCCTTTTGCTAGCCACTCTGCCACTTCCGGGGTGCTCAGCTTGTACAACACACCTCCGTTCTTCAGCTTGCATGCTGTCACAAATTCCACCTTTGGACTGTCCAGGCCCTGTATTCCCATCAGGTCCTTTGCAATTTTTGCCTTTTCCAAAAGTTCCAACTCTGTTAGGCCTTTCCACCCCTCCCCTTCCTGGAGATTGTCAACAATGACTTGTCTACTCCTGTTCTTTGTCCTGTGTGTGATTGCCTCCCTCTCCACTCTCCTCACCACCTCTGCAAATGTTGCGTTCCCCCCCGCTGTGTTCCACTGTCTGCCCTCTCCCCCTTCTCCTTGTCTGCCCCTCTGTTCTGTCCCTCTGTCCTCTATCTGCCCTTCCTCCATCCTGTCCAGGGACTCCTTTGCCTGTTCAGCCATGCCCCTCAATGACTTCATTGATGCTTCCGCCAAGTTTTCCAACACTTCTCTGCATTCCTCCATCGCTTTCCCTATTGCCTTCTCTACCAACTTCTCCGTCTCCCCTGTCCCCAAATCCTCTAGTCCCATTGCCACCGCCCTCATCCCATCTCTGACCTTGCCCGGTATGTCTTTCTTCCTTGATAACTGCAGCAAGACACTCTTCAGGGTATCATTTTTCACTTTGTCGCTGGTGTTGTCGATGTGCCTGTTGGCTTTCAGCCATTCTTTTGCTTCCTTTACGTTGTTTACGTTGGTTTCCTGCGTTTCCTCCACAACAGAAGAGCTGTGTGTTGTCATGCCCCTGATTTTCCTTGTTCCTGTCACTGCATTCTTCTTTGTCATGCCCCCGCTTTGTGTCGGCATTTCTTGTTCTCCGTAGTGTATGGATGTGTAAGAGAGTTAAAACTGTAGTATATCCACTATCTAGTTCTAATCTATGCTACTTCTCTTCTCGGTGTTCCTTTGAGTTGGAGCCAACTCGTTCTCCCATGCTGAGATGATGGTAGTATAAGATCAAAAGCGGTCTTCCCAGAATAAAGGAAACAATGAAAGGAGCAGATATGAGCAGTCCTCTGACAAATACCAGTGTTTGGAAAATATACTCTAGAGCTCCTGGAAAAAACATCTAACAACAACCAAATCCAGAGTCCAATCAAAAGATAAAAATCCATTGTAAATGGCCTTGATCTCTGGTTTGTCACTTGGATCCCAGTATGTCACAATCCATTCCTGGACCACCCTATGCTCCCCCTGACCTCTCCTTGCAACCCCTGACACATACCAACTCCTTTGTCCAACTCCCCCATTCCCCCCTGTTGACCCCAGCACCTGTCTAGGCAAACTCCAAGCTTTCCTAGCAAACTCCAGAACTTCACTCTTGGGCTCTACTATCTTTGACAGGCCCCAGCACCCAGATACTCCCTATGGGCCCTGTCATCTTTCCAACTTCTCCTGCAGGCCCTGTTAGTGACCCAGATGGCTCCTGCCCTACTCTACTGTGCACCTGTCAATGCTCTGCATCAACACATCACTGTGACCACCTGATGCATCAGAACCAACAAACTGCCTGCTCTGCACAGCCCTGCCAAGCCCCATACTCAACCCTGGAGAGTCCTCTTGGCCCTCTTCTGGGTGGGAGACTCCCCCCAATAGCAGACTTCCAGATGGACCTGTGGGAGGATGGGGCATAGCTAACTTACAGTGTACTGCCTTTGACCACTACACTGTTCATTTCTGGTTTGATCCCCACAATCTCATACTCTCTAACTGGCTTGCCTTCACCCAGGAATTCTCTAGTAAGTTTGGAGTATTTGACACAGTAGCAGAAGAGGAGGAGAATCTCTTCAATCTCTGGATGCATGACAACAAACAATTTACAACTTTCATCATCCATTTCAAAAGAGACACCTACAAGACAGGTTGGAACAACCCTCAAAATCCTCCCATACCTTCCTCCTCTGCAAATCCTCCCCTTCTCTGCCACCTCTGTTCATACTCTGGTCAACAATGGTGCAACCAATAATTTCTTTGACAAATTCCTGGCAGCACCTGCTCCACAACTCCCCTAGCACCTTCCCATCTCCATTCATTGAAAACTCTTTGACAACACCCCCACCTCTGCCAGAAATATCACCCATTATGTGGAAATGTCTGTCACTTTCACCAATGGGCAACAACAGGATCTCTGACTACTCATTACCAAATTGCACCCCTCTGCACACCTCATCCTGGAATTCCCTTGGCTCCACACAACCAACCCCCACATTGATTGGCCTAGTCTCACCCTTCACCTTGACCAGACTAACACACCCACCCATGCATCCATTCTATTTGACATCCCACTTCACCCTGCCACACCAGAAGAGACCACTAATACTCCTGAACCCCCCAGAGCTCTGCTCAAACTCCACACACTTGTTCATCATCAATGTCTGGCTCAACAACTCCTCTGCAGTCCTCCCAGCATTTGTTGACAGTGGGGCCTCTAGCATATTTGTCAGTAACCAACTTGACCTCCTTCACAAAACTCTCAATACATTCTTACAGCTCCAACTCTTTGATGGGAGCCCTGCCTCTGCTGAAATTACCACGTGCTATCTGGGCTCTCTCACCCTTGACAACAACCTAAAGTTCCTAGTCTGCCTCCTTGTCACACAGCTTCTGGAAACAACCCCTATAATACTAGGACTACCCTGGCTATAGGATGTCAACTCCAATATGTAGTGATAAGTAAGTTATCTGTCCTCAGTCTTTGGAAAAGAACTCTGTTTGACCTGTAATGATAAGTAAGTTATTTGTCTACAGGTTGTGCATAAGTAGTTGTAGATTAAGATATAAGTAAGTACATACCCTCAGTCTTTGGAAAAGAACTGAGGGACTTCCTAATTGGAAATACCACTATATACCAACCAGTGAAGCCAGTGGCTTAGAGAAACTATATAGTAGCAATTGAGGTAAAAACAAATGAGTAAACTAGAATGACAAAAGAAATAGGAATTGAGTACCTGGGAAGTAACCAACGCTACCACCACGGTAGTGGCAAGCTTAGAGTCTATCTCAACACTTCCCCAGACTCAAAGCTTTGGATTGAGACCAAGCAGTTATATCATGTGGGAATGCATATTTTGGGCAAGTGGTTTAGTGAATAAGTTGGCGGGATTCTCGGCCAAGGGAATGTGAATAACCATGATCTCCTCCATCTTGATGTTGTCACGACCTGCTCCAAAACCCCAACCCCATTTCCAACCCCACCTATGCCCCAAAACCCTCTCTCCAATTTCCTAACCATCAAACACCCTCCACGGCCGCCCCAGACAACTCCGACGCTTCTCCGGCAATCCCTGACGGGCCCCGGGCCAACTTCCATGCCTTCCTCGCAGCCATCAGCACTTCCCCTGGAGCCCTGAGACCCTTACCGCTGCCCCGGGTCCTGATGCACGCCTCCCATTAATTCCCCTGATTCACCCACCCGCTCCAGAGCACCCAGACAATCCCAGAATGGCCCGCACTTCCTATTACACTCGTCAGGACATTGCCGTGACCCGTCCCATGATCGTACCTGATGCCTGACGGCTCTGCTCAGCTCTGCCAGACCCCGCCATCGCATCTGCCCCACCCCGGAGTGTTCCAGTAGTTAGTATATAAGCCGTAGGATAGCTCTTAGTACCCTAGTCTTGATATTACACTTACTGGTTACAGGTTTCTCTTGGTTTCTCTCTCT
>JABFYK010058475.1:5888-16207 GCA_018849495.1 Termitomyces sp. T123_Mx157 | reverse complement strand
CCCTTACACTAGCAAAACAACAACAACAATATTTGCTAGCCTAACAGTCAAAGGCAGATTGCTAGAGGAGCACTAGAGTGAAGGAAGATATTCTTAGCATGGATGACTTGAGATCTGAAGTCTGGAGCTATAACAGTGTACAATTCTTTGATGATTGTATAGAGAAGGTCTATCAAGGTATATTCTTGTAATGCAACCTTAGCTATCATTATATAGCATAGGTAGATATCAGAATAGTAACACAGTCACAACTGACGAAGTAAGTCATGTCGACGTGAACCAACTACCACCTATCTAGTCTAACAGAATAAGGGTCAATGGATGATGTGCTCAAGGATGCAACTGCAGTCGAGCATGATAATTGGTATATATAATGTTGTTACATGTCATTGATGTTACTGACAGGAAGACTGTCACCGCTCTGGATTGGTCCGTGCTATCGAACGATCGAGGTGAAAAAGTCTCTACGGGTTTGGGTCTTAATAAATTCAAAGTCATCTTGAGGTCAGCGCTGCTATGTCGGAGCGCTTGCTTGTCCTGAATGTATCAGCGATTACTCAGAGAGGCTAGGTTGAGTGAAGACCCGTGCAAAGAGCATTTACTACCTCTTATGTCGACTGTACTTACACTGGTACCAAGGTATTAAATTACTCGCATGACGAGGGTGAAGTTTCATTTCATTTCTCGACATCACAAGCTCTTAAACAGATATTTTGAAAGCAAAGGAAACCGGCTGAAGTTAAGGGTCAGAGATAAAGCATGGCCGATCTAAGCCAAAGGTGTATACCTATGGCACAAGCTGCACGTTTCCTTGACGGGGGTGGAAAACTGCGGGAAGGACTAGCAGAGTCACAACGACACATAAGTTACACTTCTAAAAGATGATACAAAAGACTAACATTGGAAAAGGCGACCTCGAACCGGCATATCATCCGCAATTCAACAAAGATAACAGTTACAGGTACAGCTTACACAGAGATTATTAGATAGGCTTGATCTTGAAGTGAAGAGAGATAAGCGAGAAAATGAGGCACTGTTGGAAGATAGAATAAGTCGAACGTGAGTTCCATGCAGGAGAATTTCTGACACCAACCTTCAAATCTTGCACGAGGTAGTAGAAGACACGAAGACCCTCGGGGTCCTCGCTATCTTGAATATCCACAAGAGCTCCAATTTTCGCTGTCTGAGCAACAGGGATGGCGTTTTAGAGACTGAGAACCCCGTTGCGATAGTAAAACATACCTCAAATGCGATATGATCGTTTCCGATCCGTATTTCAAGCTCCTGCTTTCCAACGATGTTCTTTTTGGGCCAGTTCGTGTCGTCTTCCCTGAATGTCAGTCAAATCAGGAGCCCGACTTCAATCAGCAATTAACTAGAGTACTTAGTAATCTCGCTAGATTCGACTATCCGCTTAAGCTCTTTGACGACTAGAGGACCAATCCACACTGGCGACGATAAAGTCAGGAGATGAAGCATTATGGAAGTGATTTAACGCTGACTTTCTTTACGAATCAGACTGTCGTTACGGTAATTAGAATTGTTCGCATATCGAAGGCGGCCATGAGAGTATTCGAACTCGAGGAATTCGTGCCCATGCTTCCCCGAATGGCCAGTACTGCACAAGAAGACATCAGGCAGCATCGGTCAGGAAAGTTAAAAGTTCCAAATTGACAGATAGAAACGCACTAGTATCTGCAGATTACCAAATTATAAGATGAGGATGAGTGTTTCAGGCCGAAGGAGCGTACCTCAGGTAGAAAGGATCATTTTCTGGGGCAGACATAATAGCAATCGTTGTTGAGGGGCGAGTGCAAGAACGTGTAAAAGTTGGGGGGGAACTTCACACCACCACGTGACCCCTCAAACGTATCAACCTTTCGAACTCCGAGTAAAGTATATTCCAAGTCTCCTTGAACTTTACCTGCCGGTGAGGAGCTATATCGTGCAAAACACTTGACATCGATTCCTTAGCGACCCCGATTTTAGTGTACATCAGAGGCTCTGAGTGGACAGTACATGCTTTTGAGAGGCACATCTCCGTTCATTTAGTCGTGATGTCGACGTCACCTCCGGAAGTTGATGCTTTCTACACCCAGGTCCAACAGCGTATTGTGGACAGTGGCGAGTGGGATCGGTGAAGGAGCTTCCTGGCTTCATAAACGCGTGCCCTGATCATTGGTGTTTCGTCTTAGAATCAGGTTTGTTCTCGCGTCAAAACTCAACGAAGCGGGATGGTCTGACGACCTGCGTCATCGCAGTAAAGGTTTGTCTCGTCATTCATTTTTCTGTGATACTTATTCTCGACTTCACATATACAACTAGAACGCGCCCGAGAAATGAAGCCTCTGTCCTTCCAGACTTTATATGATGAACTCTTTCCTGTTGCGCACAGTGAGTAAATTGTCTCAAGTTTTCCCGACTGACGCGGTCGTATCAATCTCACCGATATGCAGCCTCCCTCCCGTTGGCGGTCAAACGCGAGATTCTGGCCCAAATTCGCCAATGGGTTGACAAACAATTTGCCTGAGCGCGACATGGATGAAAGCAATCCACTACAGTGTATACCTCTTAATTTATCTCGCATATCTTGTACATCTGATCTAGAATCCACGTCACAACTTCTGTCGTAGTCTCGTCGGACTTCACTTGCATTCGCTTTCATTGGAAGATCTGCGCAATTCTCCTATATACCGCTCATTGGATTGTTCTCTATGCGTGATTGAATCGCTGCTTTGTTGTTTTGCTGCTTGCAACTCTCTTCTCCGCGATAAACGATCAAAGCACGAATTTGGGCCAGAAGAAAGCCGGTGGCTCGGTGATACTTATTCATTGTCAGAAGGTAAGATGTGTTAACATGATACATGCAATTCCAACCATCATGTTATCCAGATGGTCTTCTAAAGAAAGATTTTCCTCCTGCACTCTGTTGTAGCTATTGCCGCTTCGATACCCCCTCCGTCCGAATCCTCCAATCAATTGTTCGGGTGATAGAGCTTCTGGTACTCATTTCGTCGCCAAGCGAAAGTGGAGGACGAGATATGGATTGGCCTATATCGTCCTCAAGTTGAAGGCGGCGTAATCAATAATCAGCGTTCTTGATTTTTCTTTCAAATAGATATCGTTCTTTGGAGGGAAATTGTCCCTTTATCACCTTTGAAAGAAAGTTAAAGAATGCAAGACGACATTTCAGGCTTCAAACTTCCGATTTGATTGAAAGCGCTGGTGAACTGGAAAGTGTGGTAAATTCGCGTTAAATGATCCGACTGTACGATTCGCCGACTTTGAGCACCTCTTTGTTAGCCAAACATCAGTGTACCCATTTACATTGCTTGTTCACCTTAGTCTGAAAATATGGAACAACATTAACTACAGATGGTTTGTTGTGCAGAATGTAAATGAGGCAGAGCAAACTATTTCTTGTCCACCTAAGCCGATTGGAAAAAATGGAACAAGATTACCTACAGATGATTTGTTTTGCAGGTGAATGAGGCAAAGCAAAATATGTAGACAAGATGCAAATCAAGTAGGGGTGGCAAGAAGAAGGACATTAAACATCAAACGCATCCGACCGCCATCCTTCTTTACTTTCCTCTTGTACTTTCTTCGCTTCGACAACCTTCTTGAAAGTTTGAATCCTCTTCTTTCCATCTTTGGCAAGCCCTTTCAATTGATCTTGGACCTGCCCAGCCGCTTGCTTAACCTGTGTCTTGCCAGCACTGACATTGGTCTCCCGCACTTGCCCTGCAGCTTCCCTAACATTGACACCAGTTGCATCCTGAACAGCTACCTCGACGCGCTTTGCAAGTGGTTCCGAAGCCGTACCAGCAGGACCCCTTTTGTCCCCACTCAGAATTTGTGGCTCCGCACCCATGGCGAACTGTATATCCCCCCCGCCCTGCTCGACGACGACGCCTGTTCCGGTAGCACGCCACTCCACCCCTGCTTCGTACTGAATGCTCTCCCGCTTGAGTCGTCCAATTTCACTCCAGACAGCAGCCAGCAAAGACGCTCCTCCGCCTGCGACACCTGTATCCTCAAATACCTCCCGTCGTCGACTGACGTCATATGCCACCGCATCTGCCCACTCAATCGCAGCGCGTACCTGATTCGCGAGTGTCTTCTCCAAGGCGTCGCGAAGGCGCAGAACGAAGATAGGCTTGAACATCGCAAGCAGAACGCCATGATTGGATTCCTTTACTTCCAATTCAACGTCTTCGCTGATGCTAACCTGAACGTGTTCGACGACGTGAAAGTGCCCACGTGCGACGCGAGAGTCGAGTGAGGAGGAGGGGATGGAATGAGGGATGAGGCGGACTTTGATATCGAGGGAGACGCCTTGGGGTGGAAGGGTAAGAGCGAGAAGACCGGTGAACGAACTAGGGGAGAGGGCGGAAGCTTGAAGGTCTTTATACCAGAAAGATACGTCTTTGAGAGAGAGCTGGACGGCATCGACTTTGATTCGAGTGAGAGTGCCGACAGAGGTGTGCGCAGCGGCAGTAGGAGAGGAAGCAGTAGTGATGTCGACATCGGTGATGTTGCGGATGTAGACGTGGGAAGGGAGGAGGTTGAGAGAGGAAATGTCCAAGTTCTCGAGGACAAATTCAATCTCGGGATCCTTGTACTCAGTTCTATGTAGTGTCAATTGGTGAACAATTGAAATGCAAAAAAAAAAGAAAAACGCACCGTGGAATGGGAAGGTCACCGAAGAAGTTGACAAGACGAGGAACGTAGACGCGAAAGAGGTCCTGCCAGAACCAGGTAGCACGCTCCATAAGGGCTTCTAGACCTGTTTCTGCCTGATCGCCAGTCGCAACAAGGCCTCGCTCAACGTCCTGACCGAGCCTGACGTGCGCCTTCTTGAATTCGGAAAGGTCCTTGTCAGCGATCAAACATTTCTGGAGGTTCGTGAGCTCCGCCTTGATTTCATCGACAGCCTTGAGCCACTTTCCATCCTCTTCGTCGAGGAGAGCCTTCCATCGAGTGCGCAACTCCATACGCTTCTTCTTCGACTCCTCAGATTGGACGTATCCTTGTAAAACTAGGTTCTTGCGTGCAAGGTCAAAAAAGTCATCAAACCATTTGCGAAGCTTTGGGTTGCCAACGATGGTGTTGAGACAAATCCTGACCTTGGCTATAAGAGGCTCGAGAGATGTGGAGGAGAGACGCTCCAGGAGCGTTTGAAATATGTCAAGAGCCTTTGGGATGTGTTGTTCTGGTGTAGGATCATTGACGAAGGAAGCGAGAGAACCGGATTTACCAGCGTCAAGGGTCTGATGAACACGCTTCTGGAGAACAGAGATGATCGTGTCAATTGAGTCGCGATATTTGAAATCGGTTCGGGCACGATCGCAAATCTTGGAACAACTATGAGGAAGACGTGGTTTCAGATAGAAAAAACTGCACTAGCCTTGAGGTAAGCATCGTGAACTCGATTCGAAGTCCTTGCAGACGCGTCTTGGACAGAAGAGGAGACGCTTCGGCCGGCGTCGATCACAGAGTCGCCAGCCCCTTTGAGAGCGTCCAAACCGTGCTCCCACTGCACTTTGACGTCGCCACGCTCTTCTTCGACACGCTTTTTGTCTCTTCCTGATATGCTGGTTCTCTCGCCTTTCTGCACATCCTGTTCGATGGTGCGAAGGCTCTCTTTAGCAGATGCAGCGGACGTTTCAATGAATTCGGCGGCATCTGCAAGGGAGAGGCGGGTGAAGGAGGCGAAGTCGGTGATGATAGAGCCAGACTCTGAAGAGAGGGAAGTCCAGATGATGGATAGAAGTGTTCGAAGAGCTTTGCGGAGAGCAGTGAGGTCGGCCTTCGCTTCATCAGAGGAGATACCATTGGTTTCTAGATCTCCTTGCGTTAGATGCCAGATAGCTTCTTGCAAGATATTGTCGCCTTGGGAGGGTGGTTAGGAACATGTGAGAATAGGGAGGCTGGCTGACAACTCACCGTTCTTGTTCATTCCAAGCTTTTTATAAGCATCGAGGACCTCGCGCACGCGGCTGGCGAGCAATCTGCCTTGAGAGCTAAGATGTTCCGAGGACGATGGCTCGATAGATGCTATGCCGACATGGTCGAGCCAGTCGATGAATTGATTGAGCTGTTGAGTCGAAGGGAGCTTTCCTGCGTCGAGAGCGGCAAGAACGGAAGATGCTTTATCCATGGGTAATTGAGGGACATTGTTGGGGAAAGATAGGTGATTATATAGAGCCTGACGGTTACCGTCACCAATGACATCGTTCGTTGGAGATGACGGAGTTGTGTGACTTGGACTGTGATAACGTCACGCTGTGGCGCGGGCATTACATATACTTAGGGAACTGGCAGTAACAATAAGCGTCTATATATTTTGGGCGATAGAAAGGACGCCATCACCCGGAAATGCATCTACATAAGCCGTTTGTTGCGCTTCCGATACTCCTGACACTGTTGATACAGAAATGATGCCTGATACGTCTGCGCAACTTCTTCGACTCCAAAAATACAAGAAGTTAGAACAGTAACAAAATAATAATTTTCAAGGATACTTACTCCCCTGACATGTATCAATGTTAATCAGCTTCTTATTGACTATGAGTCGCTGTGTTTCCTTGTGAAGTCTATCCATCTGCCAGTAATCCGAGATTGTCAACAATTCTATCATCAAGTCAAGATCTCCAGTACAAGTGTCGTCGATCGTTCCTCTGTAAACAAAATCTTCGTACAGCTTTTGTCAAATGGATCGGCAGCGAAAGATAATTTAGTTCTCACCAAGAGCGCACGATATACAACGACGCGAGTAACCTATGACGTCCATGATCTTAGGACTGAGGACCGATGCATCAAGATTAGTCAATTCCATCTCGTTCGTGAACGCGTCGTAGAAAAACGGGCTGTAAGTCGCCAGAAATGTGCGATGACAGGGCAGGATTTCGATTTCTTCCTCTCCACCATCGCCTTCAGAAGTCACAAACTTGACATCAGTCAACAATCTAGCTTGGCGCATCCCCTGGAATGCTTGCCGAAGTGAAGTCAGCTGATCAGAGTCCGAAGGACCCTCAGACGAAGATGGGGCTTCAGGATGCACAATTGCTCTGACACCCGTTGCGCGAAGCAATTTCTCGAATGGCAACAGAAACGCCTTGACCGGGTAAAAGCGGGAAACGGCTTTTGTTTCGTTCAGCAGAAGTTGGTCAGCTGTGTGCCATTCCTGTGCGGTAGGGTCTGAAGGATGAGCAACATTCAAGAACAAGGGCTCGCTATGAAGCTCTATGAGGTGATCAGCATTTTTCTTGTCATCACAGTTAGTGTTGAGCCATTTGTAGGTCTCGGTAAGCTCATAATGCAGGCGAGGACTGGAAGGAAAGTCCTTTAGAATTCTCAGCGCTAGAGTCCTCAGGTGTTCAACCTATAATGAGAATAAGAACCTGCTTCGGCCCAGCATGGAAGAAATGGAACTTTACCACATCAGAGAATGACGGCTGCCCGAATGAAAGATTGGCAATACGAATACGTTCCCCAGGCGGATGGAGGAAGTGAGCTCTTTGGGTCCAGACGATTGGTTCAAACTCTGGAAATATGAGCTCACTGGGAGAAACGATCGCAGGAAGTTGTTTTGCATAGATGGTAGGGGACAGATTATCAGGTGCAGATGATTTCCTTCGAGAAGGATCACGGGGAATGAAACGAATATTATCGAGAGTCGACCATAGATGTCGAGAATCTGACAATATGCGCAATGGCAGGACCTCACAATACGCCTCGAACACTATTCTTGCTCGCTCAGGATCAATATTGGACGGGAAGCTAGCATCGTGCAAAGCGCGAGCACACGCAGTGAAGATATCAATATCCAAATCGACCTCCCTCTTCATCCCAAAAGTGTAAAATTGAGGTTCCATATCCGCGAATGTATCCAGAATGAACGCAGGAGATCCTTCGAATGCCGCAAGGAAGAGAGGATCACGGGCATAGAGATCTCGCGGGTGACGAAGAACAAAGTTTGCATCTGGAACTCGAAGTGTTTCAAATGAAGGAATACTTTGAGGATAGTTTAGAAACACGGTTAATAGATTCTTATACGGAAGAACGTCACTCTCCCAAAGAACTTGAGGGAGGTCTAGAGATCCGAAAAATGCCGGAAAACTAAGTGCATTTTTTTGTAAAGTGCAGAAGGCAATCGAATAAGGAGTCGAAGGGATATTCATGAATCTTCCTGCGAGTTCGGCACGTATTCCCGGCGGAAGCATGATTACGTTGTCTGCAGAGTGGTATACTAGAAGACCATCCAACTGAGCAACTGGCCAGATTGGTAGTCTTGTCGCACAAGCAAGAAGATTGCTGGGAATCGAACTGACTGATTCCAATTCCTTTCGGCACCAGTCTGCGAATAATCTTTGAACGTTGATATCCAAATCCGCAAAACGACTGATGATGTCATGTTGTATGGTGCTCATTGCTGATAATAGATCTGTGATAAGAGTCTCTGAGTCTTCGAGAAAAGTGTCACTGAGGTAGCGAGGGAAGTTTTCTGGAAACCGTTCTACAACTGTAAGGCCAAGGTCGGAGAGCGTGGACCACAACCACGCATCAGCGTGTCGAGTACCGAGAATGACGGCTGAACGATTTTTACAGTTGTCAATTGAGGTATACACTCCCGGTCTTCTTGTCGGCACGAGAGGGAAGGTACTGACGTTCTCGAGATTCACGTTCACATCAGTACACCTGTTCCAAAAGGACGCAATCCATGCCTGTGTATCATTGTCATAACTTGCAACGCTTCCTTCTTCTAGAACAGTTGCAATCAGAAGTTTCAGAGATGATCCGGTAAATTGTTCAACATTTAACGTTCGGAGCAAGTGTGAATGCACAGGCATGGAAGGCTTGAATCTGGCGTGAACAAGGTGTTGGCTAGCAGGGAATAATGCATGTACACTTTCAGGTGCCACAAAATATGTTTCAGATGCGCCCGTAGAACGCTCAATCACCCCAAACTCCCCTGAAGAAAGGGGAAGAAGACGGAGGCCCAGAAGATCATCGGCGCTCTGTTGCCCAAGGAAGCTCAAAAGCTCACTGAGTTCCTCGAATTGCAAGTGTTCCGCAGGATTGACTGAAGAACTACGAACGACATTGCTAAGATAGGCGGAGGTCAATTGTGTGAGCCCCACAGCATGCGCCCTGTGGACTAATTGGGATGGCAGCAGGACAAGAGGTGGCCTGAGAAGATGAAAAACTTTATCTAGAGCCCCGTTGATTACGTGAGAGTCAACCGGAACGGCCTCTCTCGAGGTTAGAGGAGTAGCCTCCGCCCCGTAATTGGGCAAGAAAACATGCTGATGTGAGTCCTTCAAATCACTGTAAAACGAAGAAGTCACGAGCTGGGTAAGTTCATTTTCTTCACGAACATCTCCCGGCCACCACGGCACATTGTTGTGGCCATGCTCGAGCAAGTCTGACAATAGAAACAGATACAAGGGAGGTATCGCCGACGAAAGCAGCCATTGGTTGTAATCGGCTGCTGCCGGATCAAGATTATCCAGCCGAATTTGCCTCCGATCGTCCGACAATATGAAAGGAGCACTGACGTGGACTGGCAGGTGGCTCGGTATTAGGGGGAGTGACGAAAAGAATTTGTACACAAGCTTTCTTTGATGTTCTCGGTCGATTTCAGTATCCGTTCTGGCGGCAATGGCAAGCGTGACAGGTGAACGCAATCGATATTTACTCAGTGACTCGGGAATGTTCTCTTGACCGGAAGTCAAGGTCGAAACAACGTGCCACGATTGCGTTTCGATGTTTTGATATGCGCCACCGATATCACTGTGGATAGTGACGTCCAAGACTTTCGTTTTGAACTCATTGACGGTCATCTCTTCTTTGCGAACCGAGGAAATTCTCCAGGTACGTACATTTTGGAGGGACGTTCGGTGGTTGATCATGATAGCACCTATTGATGTGAATAGCAGATACTCTTCAGCATGGTCTGCAAAAGGCTTGACGAGAACTTCTTGAAGGCGATGGATATCCCAAGCCTCCCCAAGGGAAGACTTCTTGGCACGTCTTCGTAGTGGAAGACGAAACAGTGTCTGTTGAATCATTAAGTGTAAGGTAAAAATTCCAATCGAAGAAGACTTACGCCCTGGTAATTGATCGTAGAGGATACTTCAAAGCCAAATATTCCGTCAAGAGGTTCAATATGACCAGGATACATCCTGTTGTCCATTCCGACGCTAAGCAAAGCAAAGAGCAGATGACAGAATTTGCACATACTGTTTCACATGTCGTAGGGGAAGTAACAGAGTGGCTCGACCCCGAAGTGGCAAGAGCTGCTTTGAAGGTTC
>JABFYK010058473.1:0-16283 GCA_018849495.1 Termitomyces sp. T123_Mx157 | reverse complement strand
ACGGATTTTGTGTTCCAGAACAATGGCGCCTAGTTTGACAAGAACACAATAATTTGGACTTCCTTCATAGTAGGGCTGCCTTTGTTTTTGGGAATCTAGTCATATATCCCCCTTTTTCTTCGATATTTCCTCAGAAAAATTATGAGACTCCACAGACTTCAAGCAAACCGTAAACATTACAGGCATCAACTTCAGCTCATCGTTGATGCCCACAGGATTCACCTTGTCAGACGGGACAAGGATGATGATAATCTAGAGGATCTCAAGCTTATCACTGCACAAGAGCTATTTCCGTATGTCGCATCCCTCTCCAACTTCTACTTCTTGCTCACTTTTACAAAGATGCATTCAGGAGATTGACTCTCTGCATAGTGAGCTAACCAGTTTGGGATATTATTTACGTGTCATTCGACAAGACGATTTTGAATCCCGTATTGAAGACTGTAAGAATCTCTTTCTTGAGATTGTAAGTGATTACAGTGTACGTACAAGATCTATCAACATTGTTTGTCTTCATTGTTTCTTATTATGACCATTACTTCTAGGTGAAAACTCAAGCGAGAATCGCTGCTGAAGGACTAACAGAGCCCAGTGAAGATATTATTGCAGAAGAGAGACTAGCCTTGGTTTGTATCGTTTAATTAATTCGAATTTACCTGACTGTCTTATTTCTCAACTTCTACAGGAGCGTTTACAAGAAGGAATGGCAACAAACCGCCTGGAAAACGTAAGAAATCATGTCTACAAATCAAAGTATAGGTAATCAACGTGGTTCCTGACCATTTCCAAGGCACCCATCGAAGTGACCACTGCATCAAAGCCGGGAATACTGCGACAAATTCGTGGTCTGCTGACTCGAAAATCTCAAGCTGATTGCCCTGCACCGAATACTTCTGCCGTCTTTAGATTGTGAGATCACTAATGAGTATACCTCCCGACGCGCCAAACTAACGTTTCAATTTTAGGCCTTCCATAGAGCATCTCTCGCCATTAATAGAATCAATGCAGTAAGTCGAACAATCACTCTGTGAGATATATGAAATATGTGTCTGAACATTCATCAAACAGAACTCTATTATCTGAACCGGATCTGTCCTTGGAAGATGAAGCATTAAGTCCATCGGGAACATCGGTCATTCAGAACCATCACTTGCATGACGACCATGTCTTAGAGCTCACCTACGTACCACCGACATTACCGTGTCAGCGGTTATCCAACACAGGAGAGGGTCAAATGAGCCTGGATGGCAACAATACTTATCTTGACGAGCATGCAGAGGATAACATACGGCCAAAACTACAGATTCCGTCGCGCAAACTATACATCATAATCGAGGAGGACCGGGACTACGATGTGGACGAAGAACCTCCTGAGTTGTATGTGCCCGATCCCTTCAAAAGATGGAACCCTTCTGTTTCAGGGCGCCAGGAGTCGTCTGAGAAAGTTCCTAGCGATGTCGATTCAACTGGCAAAGATCCAATTGACAAAGTTGGCCCAACTGCCAATGATATACTTTCCCCGAGCAGCTTGAGCGAGCCCGACACTTATGAGGAGAGCATCGACGAATCTTATTGCGATGACCCTACAAAGCTTCTGAATCGTGTTCTTGAGGTGCTTAGGGAAAATTCAATTCCAGATTTCAGTCGTGAGATGACCTCGTCACCTGAGGAGGACTAGTCCCTTCAGTGCTGCATTATGTAGCTGAATATGTCAGAAAGCCGTCACTGAATCTATGTATTATATTATTTAATGTCTTCCTTTCCAAATCTATGTATCTATCGGTAATGTGATGTGTATGTATTCTCGAGGACGTAATCTTATTCTTGCTAGACCAAAGTCTGACGTGGTGATTATTGGAGTAGCATAGTCGAAAACTAAGATGACGCACAGACCGCTCTGATACACACGTGCCGGGTGAGATCTTCTGGCCCTAGGCGCTAGAACAAAATATAATCGCTGGTACCGGAACCTGTCTATGGAATAACAAATTCAAGTGTGCTCAGCGAACGTGATCTTGTGTTATGTTAGTATGTTAGTATAATGATATCTACCTACAACTAATAGTTGGGTGGACCTAATTTCAGCAGACTAGGACAAAATAACGGGCAAGTGGGTAGCATCAAAACCCCTGTGGAGAAACTTGCCCACCACTACACTGAGTTGCGCAATCAATTCTCATAAAACAAAAAAGGTGAAAGGTCACGGTGAGTGGGGACCGGCCCGCAAGTTGCATATTAGTAGGCCATTACCAAAGCCTAAGTCTGCAATATCATCTTGATCTTATCTATTTATTTTGCATAAAATGGTAGTTACCCCGTGCGTGACTTACTCTCATTCTCGGGTCAGATTTCAACCACGTCCTTTCTATCTTTGTCATCTTCTTTCTCCAAAACGGTGCGACCACTCGTTTGCAACCTATGTCAGTGTCCGTCAGAGATCAAAGTTCTTCAGCTGCACCGGCCGTCAAAGAGGAGGAAGAAGAAAACAGCAGTACACTCACCGTCGCCGCAGAGAATGAAATAAAAACCATGAATTTCATTAAAGTAAAACGTCTTCGCGGCAATAAACCCATTTACTATCGCCCTGAAGGCCAATTCCTGGATGCAGAAAATGACATGGTGTTCTTTTACTGGCAGGACGTTGACCATGGACCCTTTCGGCTCTCGTCCCTTTCTCTGTGAACAGGTAAATGGATTGATAAGGTGCGTTTTCGTGTCAGTACGAAGTCCCGCCTTGTGGAACTCATAGATATATTGGCTAACGTAGAAAGGATTCAGAAAACTCAAACATCCTTGGAGTCCACTATCTGTTGAACTCAACGCGACAAAAGCACCTCTTCCTCCACATCGAGGAGCTGCTGATATATCTTGTGTCATCAAAGGTTATCGCGTCATTCTACTTTTTGGGGGCATGGGATTGGACGGAACAGGCCCTACATCTGATCTACATCTGATCTGTCTCGACATGATGAAATGGTGGCAAGTTGATATCCCGAATGAAGTAGCTTCTCGTGTGGATGCTAAGATGACATTCATTGACAATCGCTTATACATCTTTGGCGGTCGAGGCCATGAGTCGTACTCCATTGCAAACTTTGATAGTAACATCGAGAGATGGATTTGGGTTGTGCGTGATGAGCCCTACCCACCGCATGTTCCGCATTTTGGGTTTGCTGGAAATGTTATACCAGTTTATGGCGGCAAGCAAAATCTTACTAATCCCCGGCTGCGCAGACGAAAGACTAAAACCAGTCAGCATGTGCCATTATATTGGGATTAATATCTGGTATCTTTCTATGTGACAGCCTTACTCTAACTGTTCTGCCTCTCATGTTGTCCTCTTTGATATTGCTAGTCAGACATTCGGGAAATACAACGACGTGAAAGGAGAGTTTCCAACAAAGATATATGGCATGAATTCCTTCGTCGTTTCTAGCAGTCGACTTCTAGACGGGCGTCTGGCTGTTAAAACAGAGCCAAAGGAAGGATAGCCCGTAGGTATGTTAAACACGTCCACTTCGGTCATCATAGCAGCCTGGCATGATGACGAACTTGAAGACCATAATTCGACTGATGACGAGGAGAGCGACAGCTCTTCAGATTCTCCGCTTCGTGACATGCCTGACTTGTGGCTTCTGAATCTTTCGACAACACAACCATCAGATTGTTGCTGTCTCAATCTTCGAGAAAAGCTGGAGTCACTTAAAATCACCGTTGCTTGTTGTGATGCTCTCACTGATCGACGAATCCTTTTATTTGGTTCATCGTCAACTGTTCCCAAAGAAGGATTCAATGATCGTTGCATCGAAATAGACCTGGAACTACAACTTTAAATATTAATTGATACCGCTGCCTCTATGGCATACTTGTACTCATGGACTCTAGAATCTTTCTGTTTTTTTTTTGTTGCGCCTGCCAGTAACAGTCTGACTCCTGAAAACGGCCTTCGAAGGAAAGATAAAGTACTCTACACTGATTGACAACTTGATATTCTGCAGAAGATTCGGAAGGACCTAGCCGCTATTCAACGGTTCCAGGAGGGACTCTGAAAGATTTGTAATCGTTGGCGACTGGATCCTCAAGTGCGAAGATATTGTGTCGACGTACAATCCACTTCAACAGAAGTGCGGGCTTATGATTTTGAAATGAAATAAATCATTGTCTTGTGACAGTTTGAGATGAAGTAAGCATGAGTCAGGAACACAATGTGTTTGACAGAAGTGACGCCAACGGTGATCTGTAAGGAGCCGTTCGACACTAATACATCGATGTCAACATATCATGTTGATACCCTTCAGAACTGAAGGACGTTGCCGAAGGGAGCTAATCAAGATAAGACTGTACCAAAATTCAAAAGTCAACGACGAGAGGACCTTGAACTTCACCTGGACTTGGAGGAATCTGAGAGCTTTTCCGGAGCCGCCAACTTGTCTGCGTTTCTTTTGTTGCTGCGACTGTTCCAGTCTATCATCTGTTGCCATCAGGACTAGGCATTCGAACCGTTCGTCAGATCCATGGAGATGTTCAGAGTAATGGTTTCAAGAATCACCAGTCTTCCTAGGAAAGAAGCGAGTGCCAGTATGACATCTGCAGTGGATTTTCTCTAGATAATGACTCCAATCTCGTCGAAGTCGCATGCTCTATGGAGTATTTTATTTATAGTGATAGCGATTGTGGTGAGAGGCGAAAGCTACTAGAACATCAGATCTGGGAGAAAATTCTGCAAATCAAATTGGGTTTGCTCTTCATAGTCCTGGAATTCGTACCAAGTATTGTTCGTACTGAATCTGGTTCTTCGAGAAAGATAGTAGCCAAGCGATGTTATACCAGGGGATCTAGAGCTCTGTCCTGATTCATTTCAGCGTGTATACCAGTGAAAGTTCATGAGTCATCAACACTTGAGGACTGAGATTGAATCATGAAGCCTAAATAGTCCCGGGATCAGAATCACGACTAGTCACCTTCTTTTCTCTCATACTGTCTTGGAAGAGTCCCAAAGAAAACACCGCGAAATGGTGGCCGCCGCGGTTGAGTTGGCAACACAAAGAAGTTGGCAGTGTCGGAGTTCGAAACCGATCTCTTCCCCATACATGTCACTCCGTTCAGCAATGAAGCGTAGTTCGAGTCCGTCTACGCCACAAACGTCGCCGCTGCCCCTCAGTGTCCAACTACCGCCACACAGCCCAGATACATACGCTGCCTCGTTATCGCTATCCACGTCGTCGTCGTCCCACTCGGCTGTCTCGACGTCGTCAACACCTGGCCCTAACCCCATTAATTCTCCAAATTCATCCCACCCACCAGCAATCCTATTGTCGCCATACTCTCAGTCACAGCATCTTAATGCACCTGCTACGCCAGGATATACCCCGAAGGTTTCTTTCGACACCTTTGAGAATAAGTCTGCGTCTATGTTCTCCTTTACACTTCAGGTCAAGTCGGAGGGATACGTACGCACCCGATCGACGCGTGTATTCCTCTGCGCTTCGTCTCCCGATGAGAGTGGCCGGGAGGCATTGGATTGGTCACTAGAAACCCTGGTCCAGGACGGAGATGAGTTGATCGTATACCGAGGCGTCGATGAAGACGTGTTAGGTGTGTCTCATTCCATCTGCCCGTCCCGTCCGATGGATGTTGAATCTATTTCAGAAAAGGACCACAATATCATACGAGAGGAAGCACGCGAATTGATGAAGATGATTCAGGAGAAGAGCGTGGAGACAGATCCTGATCGCAAGGTCCGTGTCTAGAACTTTTCTGTGTCTCCTTGGCTAACTTCTTTTCTTTTCCCTTTTAGCTATCTCTTATTGTTGAATACATCCCCGGGCGTATCACCTGCACCCTTGATCGCCTAATCGCGCTCTATCGGCCTGACAGCGTCGTCGTCGGAACTCGTGTAAAGCGATCTATGCTTAGCGGACTGGCGAAAAATATGAATATGGGTTCGGCCATCGGGAGTGTGAGCAAGTGAGTCATGTCGCGAACTCTTTACACGACGAATCTCAACTCCGCCGCTCCACAGATATTGCCTTACACACTCACCCGTGCCTATTATCGTCGTCCGTCCTGAACGCAAACTTCGCAAGATAGTGGAGAAGCGCCGTGCTGATCCCAAACGTGGGACACACTTCGACAGTCACTTTGATAGCTGAGAGAAAGCATTAGACGACCTTTCAGCTGTGCATCTCCGACGTGCCTTGCTTTTGCCCGGGTTCGCTTGTATTTATAATAGTCACACTGACTTGTGTGTAATCAGACTTAACTTATTTGTACATACTTTAATGAAACTTTACTGCCTGCGATAGGGCCTAATTATTGCACCGTGTCTGTTCAGCTTCGTTCAACCATTGTTGGTGAATGGGTGGACACAATAACGGATATATGCCGATGTGATAATATGTGCTGGTCGTCCTCACTGATCGGGCTACCTGGTTAAACTCCACCAAATACTGTTGGGTAACAGACGCCAATGGTACGTGTCTTGATCCTGCCGATTGATCAACAGTCTCGTCATTGGTAGAGGATGTGGGCATCTTCCTGGTGTTCGGACTTCTACTCCTATCTTGATCATGACTCCTATTTCCTGTGGTCGGGATGTATGTGATGCACAGAGTAGATCGGTAGTCATGTTACGGACATCCAAGTCGCCTAACTGGTTTGTGGATCTTACGAAATATTTAGAATGTTCGCGCAGTCTAACAGAAGTAGGTTAATGCCTCACATGTGGTTTGAACATCATCAAGGCCAGGTATAATGCCATACAGTTTTCGTTCCCATGGAGACCACTTGAACACAGGCAACGGGTGCGCCTCGGTATTGAATACCCACTTTGAGAATGGGTAACGGTCCTCTGCGTCAAAGAGGAGAAAGAGATATTTCAACGTTTCTGCCAGAAAATAACTGTAGAACATGTCAGGCCATCACACCAACTACGCATCGGATATATACCTGGGCATCTCGTCTAAAGGTCGAACAGGGTCCATATCAACGTGTGCAACAGATGTATACCCATATCGGGTTTTCGTATGTCGTTCGATAGCGACAAAGATTTCGTAGCCTCGCTCACGCCATTTTTCCTCTCCTGTTGTCTTCCACATGATATATAGGCTTTCCACAGTCTATTATCAGAGTAAGATCTTAGTCGAGAGTACAAACTGAAATACAACCTACCTCTGGCCGCAGGAAATATGTACCACCTCCATTCAAATCATAGTCCTTCTTCTTTTGGTTCTTTATCGAGCCTTCCTCTTTCAGGCCCGGTGGCACACCGATGCGCCCGGCGGCCTCCCACGTCGCCAATTTATCAACCCATCTCGTACCTAGCTTCATACCTACTTTATCTGGACCAAGTCCTGACTTCTGATCGGCGTATAAAAGGTAGCAGGTGTATGCAAGCCCGGCAGCAGCCCATTTGTGACGTTCGCGTTCTTTAGCTGGAAGATAGGCATCAGGAATGGTGTGAGCGCCGAGTGCAAGAAGTCCGGGAAGGAAACACGAAAGATGCTCGAGGTCGTGCTTAACAGTCAGATGGTTCATCGAGGCGACGTAGAGTAAATCTCGCGTGGGCGTTACAAAAAGTAGCCATTGAATAATACCATTCATAGACTCGAGATCTGGTAAGCATAATGAGTGAAAAAGATGACGCTAGAAAGTAGGAAATGTACATTGTGTCAGAGCTTTGGTGTCCCCGGACAGAAGATATTGTTTGAGAAGATATTCATAACCGCTGTCGCCTGATGCTCCAACGGTGTATTGACCTGGTGAATAATGATTATGATGGAAAGATGAGAAGAATAGAAAGGACGGACGGTCAAGGGGTTTGCCGAATCTGGACCATCTCGTTGGAAATAAACCATTTGCAGGCTTTGTCGCATAGAGTTGCTCCATAATGCGATCTACCTGAGGTACCTTATAGAGAATGTCGACTCGAAACCATCAGGACTCACGTTGCTATAGTATTCTCTTCTACCGGTGAGTTTCGCGAGATACTTGAACTCCAATTGACAGCTTGCTGCTTCTGAAAATAGGATCTCCTTTCCCATCCAGTCTATATCGGTCAATCTGCTGAATAACTTTGGTCAGGTCATGACATCCATCATATGAACAATGAAAGAGTCACTTTTGTACATTCATCGAGTGGGCAGGGAATCCGGAGGGTGTTTCAAAGACGGGAAGCAACAAGGTCCCAAGATCGTCGGCACGGGCAAGAAGAATAGGTTCACCAGAGAGTGAATATGCAGAAAGCAGGCCACCGAGATATCGAATGACTGTTTCGAAAAATGGCACAAAATACTCCTGTCCAATTCCAGTCAATCATGGCATTTCATCGGTAAGCAAATCGATGCATACCGAATTTGTCGTACAATTCTGCGCCGCTACTACTTGGACTGCATCAGTAAATTGGTCTTTGAGCCCCATCATCCACATCGTATCCATGGCGTCGATCAGTGTAACACTCCAACCATTGAATCTATTTTGATGTTAGTACAAGAAGACATTTCACGTAGAAGCAATTCTGACTTGCTGGATTTTCGGCCAGACGTAGCAAGCAGCTCATCGGCAGGGAAGGCATGCTCCATATATCCTGAATATGCGTGCATGAAGGCCCTCTGAACTTCATCTTGCCTGAGTTCCCATTTGGAGAAATTGCCTTCCGAGGTACGAGATAGCCCCAATGCGGAATCATGAAAACCATCCTTGTTGAACGGGTCTATACCAGGTTCAAATGGGCTCACATGGATCGGAGAAGACCATATAAACCAGAATAGCACACAAGTGAGGACGGCAACGAGGGCAATCAGCCCACGTTTATAATTTTGACGGAAGCTAAATGGTCTAAAGGATAGAGGAGTGTTCACCGAAACAACTTGCCTCATAGTGTATCCCTGTCAATGGCACGCACATACACTTCGGAACCTCTCAAGTCGTTCAACTTTATAGTTTTGGAGTTGTTATTTTGCTACCTTAATGGAGAAAAACGGATGATTTTCTCATGCCGAGGACGACGGCTATCACTAACTTCGATCAGGCGGCAAATGCCGGCGAGTCGAAGTTTCATTCGGGTATTCGTCTCTATATATATAGCAGAAAAGGAAGGATGTGTATTTCAAGATATCTGTATGAAGAATGAATTATTACATCTGATACACTAAGTCCATAGTGGGAGATCGACCACGTTTTGCGTCGCGAGTAATAGGGGGCGTGTTATCAACAAATAAGATTACCCAACTCAAAGAGACATGCACATCAAGAAACCAATAACCCCCTTGGTCTCCAGACAAGACCGTTGAGGTGTTTGTGCCATGAAACTCTGCTCTCCTCCCATGGTAGCAGAGATCTGGGCTAGTCAGACAACTTCTCAACAACTAGCTGAAGTGCTTGCAGCAAATTCCCAGCTCAAGCCCTTTCATAGCATGGTTCCTCATCATCTACATGACTTTGAGGACATATTCTCCAAGGGATCATTTGAATTACTCCCAGAGCAGAAGCAATGAGACCATGCAATTGAGCTGATACCTAATGCAGAACCATCCAGCTGCAAAGTCTATCTACTTGCACCACATGAGCAGGATGAATTGAATGTGTTCCTGCAGGAGAACCTCAGTTCAGGCAGGATATGACCCTCTAAGTTCCCAATAACCTCCTCAGTCTTTTCCATTAAGAAAAAGGACAGGTCTCTTCATCTGGTTCTGGATTATCAAGTTCTGGATGTGATGACAGTAGAGAACCACTATTCCTTGCCACTCATTTCCAAACTTGTCAGAAACCTTTGAGGTGCATGCTACTTTACCAAGTTGGACATCAGTTGGGGCTACTACAATGTGTGCATCAAAGAAGGAGATGAGTGGAAGGCAGCATTCCAAATCAATTGTGGGCTCTTTGAAACTCTGGTGATGTTCTTTGGTCTCACTAATAGTTCAGCCATGTTCCAGACAATGATGAATGACATCTTCCATGATCTAATTGCAGAAGGTGTTGTTTGTGTGTATCTAAATCATATCCTCATCTATAGTAATTCATCTATAGTAAGACCTGGGAGGAACACTGTTGGATCACACACATTGTCTTGGAACACTGCCACCAATACCAGCTCTATCTTAAGCCTGAAAAGTGTGAGTTTGAGCAGAATAAGGTTGAATACCTAGGTTTGATCATTTCTCATGGAATGGCCAAGATGGATTCTATTAAAGTAGCAGGTGCAGCAGAGTGGCCTGAGCCAAAGAACAAAAAGGATGTCAAGGCCTCTTTAGGTTTTGTTAACTTCTACTGGAGCTTTATCCAGCATCTCTCTCACCATGCCCATCCCCTCTTTGGCCTCACAGTCAAGGACATGGCATGGCAATGGGAGTTGTTGCAGCAAGTTGCCTTTGATGCCCTCAAACAAGCCATTACTTCCAAACCAGTCCTCTTATTCCCTGATGGATGACTCTCCCTTCCATGTTGAAGGTGATAGCTCTGACTTTGCCACAGGAGCAGTTCTCTTTTAGCAGTCCAAGAAGGATGGCAAGTGGCATCCTGTGACCTTCTACCCAAAGAGCCTGAATGCAGTACAACAGAACTATGAGATCTATGACAAGGAGATGCTTGCCATAATTTTGTCATTTGCAAAATAGCAGCATTTCCTTGAGGGTGCTTGGCACAAGTTTGAAGTTTGGACAAATCATAAAAACCTTGAGTACTTCTGTAAAGCAAAGATACTTAATCAACACCAAGCTTGATGGTCCTTGTATCTGGCTACCTTTGACTTCTTGCTGCATTGCAAACCTGGACAGAGCATGAGCAAATCAGACCCAGTGTCTAGACAAGCTTATCATGGCACTGAAGCAGGTGATAATGACAACATCATCCTCCTCAAGCCTGAGCTCTTTGCCATTTGTGCTCTAGAAGGGATTGTGGTCTAGGGGATGAGGCAAACATCCTCAAGAACATTAGGTGAGGAAATTGAGAGGATGTGCAGGAGGATGTGGTTGCCCAGGCTGCTTAGGCACTTTGAGCCCAACAAGCCAGTAGAGTTAAGTCAGTATATGCAGACAAATGGGGTCTTCAGGACAGGCTGCTGACCTTTTGGGGGTGCATCTACATGCCCAATATCCCTGAACTCTGTCAATGCATTGTAGAGCAGCACCATGACTCTTAGATAGCTAGGCATCCTGGTAGGTGGATGACACTGGAACTATCCCAATATGTAGGCACCTACACCAGCACCTGTGACCTCTGTCTTTGCACTAAGCCTTGCTGTCAGTCACCCATGGGTCAGCTCCACCCTCTTCCCATCCCAGCTGCCTGGTAAAGTGTTGCTTGAGTAGACTTCATTGTCAAACTCCCAGATGCTCATGGATACAATGCTGTAATGGTGGTAGTAGATTTTTATGGTAGATAGGCCCACTTTATTCCTACCTACACTACCTGCTCTGCTATGGGAGCAGCTAGTCTGTATTGGAAGAACATTTGGAAGCTCCATGGTCTGTCTGAAGAGTATGTCTCAGATTAACACCCTCAGTTTGTGGCAGAATTCACTCAGACTGTATCACCTGCTTGGAGTGAAGCTTCACACCACCACCACCTATCACCCTCAGTCAGATGGACAGACAGAACATGTTAATCAGGAACTGGAACAGTATCTTTGCCTGTTTTGTAATGAGAGGCAGGATGACTGGGACAAGCTCCCTCTAGATGCTGAGTTCCAATATAACAATCACAACTCCATTCTTCCTGGACACTGGCAGACATCCTTGTATGGGATTTGGACCTTGAACATGTCCCTCAGGAAACAACTCAGTGAATAGATTTGTAGACAGGATGAAGAAGACAAAGGAGGAAGCAAAGGCAGCATTAGTGAAGGCAAAGGAGGACATGGCATGGTACTATGACTGGTGGCAGACACCAACTCCTATATACAAGCCTGGAGCCTGTATATACCTGGGCAGTTCTGACATAAAGACAACAAGGCCATTGCAGAAGCTGTCACATTGCCACCTTGGACCATTTGTGGTGGAGAGGAAGGTAGGGCTATTAGCATATTGGCTCAATCTCCCTGCAGGCCTGTGTCAACTTTGCCCAGTCTTTAATATTGTCAAGTTGTTACCAGCTTCAGAGGATTCTGTTCCTGGCCACTGCCCTAAGGCACCACCACCACCAATTCTAGTGAATGATGAGGACAAGTACAAGGTGGAGGAAATTCTGGATAGCAGGATGTTCTGGGAAAAGTTACAGTTCAAGATGAAGTGGAAGGGGTATGGCATTGAAGACATCTCTTGGACACCTCAGGCCAATGTGTGCACCAGCTTTGGTTCAGGACTTTAACCACAGGCACCCCAATGCACCAAAGGCAATTTGAAGCATTGACCCTATCTCTGCAGTTGATCAGGCAATTCACAACTTTTTCTATCCAGTGCATTGAGACACTGCATGCTAGAGGGGGGGTGATGTCAGGGGACTGCTTATATCAGACCCTTTGATTGTTTCCTTTATTCTAGGCTTGCCTCTCATCCTTGTCCTCCCATCTTCTGGTGTCAATCACTTTCAACTAATTGCTATCTTTTGGTTATCTTTGTACAGGGCCATGTGCAGCAAGTCTTGAGATCAAGGCCATTTACAATGTATTTCTGTGTTTGGATCAGATTCTGGAGTTGGTTGTTTTTGATGTTAGTTACAGAAGCTCTAGAGTGAATTTTTCAAACACTGGCATTGGGGATCCTTAGACTTGTTTTCTTTGGATCTCCCTCTGCCAAGTGAGTAGGTAAAACTCTAGAGCTTTTTGTAGATGCTGAATAGACTTTGGATCTCCTTTTGCCAGTTGTGTGACTTAGCCACAGCCTCCAGAGGATGCTCTTACAGCCTAGCCTCTGGGGCTCAGCACTCTATCTAGCCATTCCTGAAGCTCTCAGCCCTCTCTTATTTCCTTTCTGTCTTTGTACCACCACCTGACAAGCCAGCTGATCTCCAGCCTCTGGGACCCACTCTGTGTCATACTTAGTTACACACTTTGTTTTGGCATCACTCAGCTGATTATTGTTGCTTACACCACTCCTATTACAAACCAGCCTGCTTAGTCAATAGCTCGTAGTCAGCAGCCTCCTTTTTAGTCATTTGGTAGTAGTCATCATACTAGCTGATGTAGTATATAGAAAGGACCTGGGGACAGAGTATTCCCAGTCTTGACAATAGCACTGCTTCCAGGTCTATTTACTAGTGGGACTGTAAGCTTGACCAGTATGGTTTCTTGTCTTCTGCCTTGCCCTCCACCTTTGCCTCTCATTGAATGCTTGCCCCTTGCCTGCTGTGCCTTGAGCTGCCCTGCTCATCACTTGCCTCTTGACAAAAGTGTCAGGTCATGAGTGGTGGACTTGGCTTGGACTATTCATGGCCAATTTTTCCTTACAAATAGTGACATGGTTTCCTGTTCACATGCCTTGCATGTAAGTCATGCACATTCCTATCAAAAGACTGAACAAGGAACAATGATTGCAGCTCTTCACATCAACAATTTTCTATAGCAAGCTGCAAGTCAGAGAACAATTGATTCTAGAATCAGATGTGTACTGCTTGGACAATATCTGACTTGTGGGTGCCCAGATCTGTTGCAGGGATAGTGGTTGAATGACTGCAAAAATTCCATTATCTGACTATCTCAAGCAATATTGATTGATAGAGTGGTTCTCCAATCAGGCCAGAAGGATTCTGTACATCTATCTCTTCCTATGGAGCTGGACCTCAAGCTTTGATTTGTTGATTGTAATAATCTATCCCACAAGGAGCTGAAAACACTGCAGTGGAGACCCCACCACTCACTTGTTGGATGCCTATTGTATATTGTGATTTCTACTTGCCCCATTGTTACCTATGCCATCGGATAACTTACATGTTTGTAGACAATTACCCCATGATCCACTGGAATGCAGCCCTCCAATTGGTCCAATACTTGAAAGCAGCATGTGATCTCAAATTCACATCAGGTGGTGGAGGCAAGCCCATCAGCCTTGTGGGATTTACTGACTCTGATTGGACAAATTGTCTTGATACCAGACATAGCATTAGAGGGTATGCATGGTGCCTTGGATCTGAAGTTGTATCTTGGGCAGCAAGAAAGCAGAGAACTGTTGCAAAGTGCACAAGAATGCATCTGGTTACAAGCTCTGTTCAAGGTGATTGGCCATAACAGAATGATTGAGTAACTGACACTGATCCTGTGCAACAACAATGCAGCCATTCCTCTTTTGGAAGATCCTACCCTTTGTGCATGCATCAAACATGTTGATATTAAATGCACATCCACTCCAACAAGATATGTGTTTGTTATATCAACACTGAATACAATATTGCAGACCTACATACAAAGGTCCTTGCCACTGCTTTGTTGGGGCTCCAGATTGCACCATAATTCCATGTGAGGAGGAGAGCTCACAATCACAATGGAGGCTTCAGGTGAGAAGTGTTAGCACTCATGCCCACAATGATGACACTTTCATCCTCAATCATAATCATTCCCTCATTATATCCACACTCCCCTTCACATTTTTTATTACAACAGGGACAAGTGTTTCTTTGGTATGATATGTACATATACTGTCCTCGTGTACACCATACCCTCAGTCAATACTTGAACTGAGCCTGAGATTTTGATACATTATCCTTCATACTTAGACTTCTACTAGTAATACCTTACACTATCATCAGGGATGACATAGTTAGTCAAACATACTTGAACTAAGGTTATACTTACGATATCATTAGGTGTGATCATTAGTCTTTAATTAGTCTCTAACAGACGGCGACAGTTTTGCAGACCTCAATGAAAAAGGAGCTAAAAAGTAGGAAAGGGGTTGATATGCACACGTCTCGCACATCACCGTAATATCGTTGTTTACGTTAAAGCTCAGTCGAAATTGCTTCAAGTCAAATAGCTTTAACTTGGGAGCAGCAGCCCGACTGAATCGCGATATTGGCAATGTTGCCATGTTTGGAAGTCCAAAGTGCGGCATCAAAGCTTCAAGCTTCAAGTTCCAACATCAGCATGTCTACGACCCTTAGAGATGAGTCGAGGTCAGTCTGACCGACTCGGTCATTATCAATCGACTTATTCTCGACCGCCTGCTTCAACGATCTTCATCCATGCAGAATGTAAAAGAGATTACATGTCACCTTCACCATTGTACCGAGTGAACCAACAGTGGACATGGTTATTGTCGACCGTGTTCGAGCGGCAGCCTAGCTGTTTTTCCGAACGGCATCGGGGGATACTTTCATCGGTGCTTCTTGATCGGCATGTATGACTATTTGGAATTTGTATGGCATGTCTTTCCCCGAATAGTATGACCAATTGAGATATAAGGAAGTGGATAGCCAACTGTCGAAACAACTTAGACATGGGTGAATTGCTCCCCCGCATATATCTCCTCCTGGCCGCCGCAGTTGTATTTCTTTTCAGAAAATGGCGATCTCCCTCACGGCTCCCTTATCCGCCTGGCCCTAAGCCGAGTCTGATCTCAGGAAATGCTAGTGAGCTCCCAGCAGTTCTTCCTTGGTTGAAATACGCAGAGTGGTCTAGAGAGTACGGTCAGTACCGTTCCAGCTCATTTGTTCAATGTACAAATTGAACTCTTTCAGGGGACGTTGTCCATGTCAGGGCATACAATCAACACATAGTTATACTTGATAAATTGCACGATGCCAACGCTCTGCTCGAGAAGCGATCCCATATCTATTCTGATCGGCCTGAAGTGACGATGCTGCCTCTGTGATTTTTTTCTGCTCAGTCCCTATGCAAATTTGTGGAATGACCTTACAATCTTAGAATGGGATGGGATTTTGCTACTTCTTTCTTGAGATACGGAGATACATGGCGTCGTCATAGACGTATTATCCAACAGGCATTCAGCAAACAAGAGGTCAAAATCATACATCAACCCGTACAAATTCTCAAGGTCCACGAACTCCTTCACCGATTACTCGTGGTGCCTGAGGACTTTATAGCACACTTCAGAACGTGGGTTATCTTTATATTGAACCTTGAATGAAGCATTGATATACGGTTGATTAAGCACTGCGGGAGCAATTGTAATGGCCACAGTGTACGATAAGAACATGTCAAAGTCTAATCTTGACAAATTCGTCACATTATCCGAACGAGCTGTCAACATGATCGCCGAAAGTTTTTTTTTTCCTGGTGCGATGGTGGTTAATGCTCTACCCGTTCTCCGGCATATACCAAAATGGTTCCCTGGTGCTCAATTCCATCATTTTGCAGCGGAGTGTCGAGGATATACAACCGAGATGGTGGAAAT
>JABFYK010058472.1:0-16334 GCA_018849495.1 Termitomyces sp. T123_Mx157 | reverse complement strand
GAATGTGCTGAAGGAGGAGGGGTATCAGTCTGCTACAAAGAGGAAAGTTCCTATGCTCAAAGCTAGACATAGGCAACTATGACTTAAATGGGCTCAAGAGCATCAAAACTGGACTGTGGAGGACTGGAAAAGAGTGTTGTGGACTGATGAGACAAAGATTAACAGGATTGGGTCAGATGGAAAGCAGTATGTGTGGAAGCTAAAAAGAGAAGGCATTTCAAACCAAACTACTATACCTACTGTGAAACATGGAGGAGGGAATAATCTCATGGTATGGGGCTGTATGGGTTGAAATGAGGTAGGAAAGCTGGTAGAGGTGGTGGGGATCATGAATGCAGAGCAGTACTGTGAAATTTTGGAGGATGGAGCAAAGGAGAGCTTTGAAAAATTGGAGATGGAGAAGGGTGCCCACTACTTTCAACAGGACAATGACTCCAAACACAACTCCAAGAGGGCTAACAAGTGGTTTGAAGACAACAACTTTGATGTCCTCTGGTGGCCAGCCCAATCCCCTGATCTTAATCCTATTGAACACCTCTGGGAGTACCTCAAGGAGCAGCTTAGGCAGTATGAAACACCTCCTCATGGTGTGCATGAATTGTGGAAGAGGGTTGCAAAGGAGTGGGATGGAATACCAGCAGAAGTATGCCAAATACTGATAGAAAGCATGCCTAGAAGGATTCAAGCAGTTATCAAGGCAAATGGAGGACATGCAAAGTACTAAATACCAAAATTAGAGATGCTCAAAAAACTATCCCAATGAGTGAATATTTTAAAATGGCCATTACTCCATCAGTTTTGATTTAAATTACATAAGCTAAGATGCAATTTGTAGCTGCAATGCCATAGTATTTTACATGATTTAACCAGAATTTTAGATACTTCCAATCTTTCATGCCAATGTCATCTTTCAAAAAGTATAAAACATTGAGACAGTTTTTTGAGCCACTGTATGAGCATGACAAGGTGGAGAGCAGGACAGTGAAGGAGCAGATGAGCTGGAGTGGGGATTCTTCATAACATAGTCCTTGATACTGCAAAGCATGTTATAAATACAGGCATAGGCATGATGACCTTTCCTGCCACAGAGATAACAACCATCAGACTTGGGGTTGCACCAGGAGTGGCCCTTGTCATCCACCAATGGATTATCAGACCTAGCAGAGTTCTGGCCTTGAGCAGCAAGAGCATCCTCTGACTTGATAGTGATAGAGTCAGTGGCAGCAGAACTGGAAAGCCTCTCCTTGATCTTAGCAAGATCAGATTCAGGAAACTGAGCAAGGATGCTGAAGCAAATAGTATGGAAGGACTTGTTGAGGTGCATAAAGAGGATATCCTTAAACTCAACATCATCAATCTAGACACCAAATGCAGCAAGCTTTTGCTTATCAGATTGAAGAGCCTGGATATAGACAGAAATGAGGTGACTAGAATCATAGTGGATGTCATAGAATGCTGCATGAGCAGTCATGCAGTCCCCAATGGTTGACTTTTCAAAATAAGCCTTGAGAGCAGCCCAGGCAGCAGTACCAGTCTCACAATCCTTGACAAGGTACTGATACTCATCTGAGACCCTCCTGTCAATGTACCAACTCAGCATCTCATCTGACCTGTCCCAATCCTTCTTCTCCTTCTGATTAAGTACAGGGATCTTGCTAGTAGCAATCCCAGTCATGCTGATGGTGCGGAGAGCACCTGTCATCTTCTTGGTCTATGTGAACCAATTAGAATCATTGAGTTTCTCAGGGACATTGTGATGCAACGTGGTCGAGAACGAATGAGGAAGTTGATAGGACATAATGGTTGATGCGACGTGTGAAAGAAGCAAAAGAAGCAGCAATGGTTTGATTAAGTTTTGGGGCCAGGGCTCATAACCTGTTGAAGGTAGAGACGAAAAAGGGGCAAGAGAACACAAAAGAGAAGCACGGAAACCTTTTCAGGTCCACAGAGACGCACACGATGCGCCGAACACGAGATGACGAGCGGTAGTATTGCAACGGTGTATGTATATGTTAGAATATCAAGGGGGTATCACGTGCAGGCACCCCGGCTACTTCAACAAACTTTCCTGCCTAGGATTTCTCAGAGCATCAAGCAGATCGAGCAGCTTGTGTAAACAAAGAGTATGTAAATCGTACAATTACCCTTGCGGTCCTGAGGACAGGCAACGATTCAAGAGCCTATGTATGACAAGTGCTAGATTCAACTATTGTCTTGATAGACTTCTTACCTGTGGTCGATAGAAGAGGGATGAAAGGTAGAGACCAACGGTTGATGAGAATTGTGTGCATGGGCAGCACAACCTGAGAACTCAGGGGTGCCAATGATATATCGATAGAAGTAATCTTCTCGGAAATTCATCAGACACATCTGATACGAATAGAGATCACTTTTTCAGCCAGCCTCCCTCTTCCCAATTGCACCCGATTCGGTAAGTATCGCGAGCTCTCTGGTCGGCATCGGTCACGCCTTTCATGATCACTGCGAGCCGTCGAAAGTCAATGGGCTTCAAGATCCAGCCGTCCATACCGATCTGGACCAGCTCGTCGTGTTGCTTCTCGGCAAGAGAAGCAGACACAGCGAATATAGGTATTCGACCATTGAGTTGATGAGCGGGCCTCGTCAAGAGGGTAGATGTGCGCTCCAGTTCACGAATTTGCTGTGTAGCCTCGAATCCGTTAAGAATGGGCATCCTGGGATATCGTCAAATTCACCGGATATGGGATTGGCAAAGTGACTAACTGCAGATCCATCAAGACAACGTCGAATCCGCGATCAGATCGAATTTTATCAAGTCCTTCTTGTCCGTTAGTGGTATTGACCACAGTGTGGTGGTCCAGTGTCAGTCGTTTCGCGAGGATCAGGCGATTAACATCATTATCCTGTAAGAGAATGTCCAGTGAAATCTTTGCGTCGTACGTACAAACAAGGCAGCACACACATACCTCGACAATAAGAATTCTCAGATAGGGATGTTCAGCAGTTGTGACTTCGTTAGGAGGGAGGACAGCGGGGTTTGCCTGTGATCGACGTGCCATCGTCTGAACCTCCGCCGTAAAGGTGTCGACCTTGACTGCCTTGATGGATGAAGTTTCCCCGACTTCGATCCTCTTCTGAGGAAAAGGCAGAGACCCTCCATAGCCAACCATGGCTTCAACAAAGTTGTCGAGATCATCTGATTTCTCACTGGATCTACGGCGAGGATGAATAAATCTTGGAAGAGGAGAGTTTCCGGATCCAACAGAGGACAGTGACAATGGAGAGGAAGTTGGAGAGGAAGATAGTGCAAGTGATACGAGGAATGAGAACCGACTACCTACTCCCACCTTCGAATCTACCCGAAGTTGGCCGTCGAGCTGCTCAACGATTCTTGCAACTACGGCAAGGCCAAGTCCTGACTGATAGTCAGGCCGAGGACGGAATTCAGAAACAGAAGGACACACCAAGCCCAGCGTTTCCAGATGCCTTTGGCTCCAATGTGCCAACTTTTTCGAAATCTCGAAAGATCCGTTCAAGCTTTTGTGCAGGCATACCACTACCAGTGTCTGCTACTGCGATATCGACAACAGTTTGGTTGGGAGGGCGCGTGGCCTCGAGCTCATCAAATACAGTACAGCTCACAGTAATGGTACCCTTTGTCGTGTATTTTACTATAAAACTGGATAAACACAAGATCAAAGTTTTCAATGATAGACGTACAAGCATTGGCGGTCAAGTTTTGCACGACTGTTTGAATTTTAGTTGCATCTCCGACAACCGTAGTCGGGCTTTTATCTAGCTCGAGGCGGAATCGAAGATTCCGTCGTCTTGCTTCTTTCCGGTAGAGACGGGTTGCTTCGTCAATGGTATCCCGTAGATTAAATGGTTCGTAAAAAGATGTCTGTCGTCCACTCTCTAAACGTGTCAAATCCTGATGGGAGATGAACTGAAGGGCAGACCAGGAAAGCAGGGAAGCATACCAAAAGATCATTTATTGTAAATAGCAAACTCTAAATGACAAGGTTAGTAAAGTACGTTCGACTTGTTCAAGTCAACTACCTTGGAGGCTGCGTGGGAGCGGCTCAAATTCTCTCGAGCATCGGAATCCAATGGGCCATCGAGCGCCATTTCAAGATAGCTAACATAAAGTCAGAATATACCAAAATATGCAGAGACGAGGCTCGCTTGATAATATGATTCAGTGGCGTTCGAACTGTAAGGATTACAAAGTCTATGTGAGAGCACTATAAACAGAAGACCAGTTTAGAATGTATACCTTCGTGACTGGCATTGGACAACAAGATTTCTGTTAATTTTGTTGTCTGCAAGGCACTCTCTTTCTGCCTCCAGACCTCGATAAACTGATAGTCCCGTTAGTAGCATGAGAGGTACTGGGACAATTCGCACCTACTTTTCCATAGACCAATGCTAGAACACCTGCAGTCTCTAATTGCTCGTCTGTCCATGCACGACTCCGTCCAGCAACAATTTCGGACCAAGTCTTGAACGACTTCCTAGGCTCCAACGAATGCTCGTGCTGATGCCCTTCCTTGTAAGGTTTGCCGGCCCATCTGACTTCTCGTGGTTGGCCTCGACGTAGAAAAGCAATGAAATCTGTTCCCTGGCTCGATAGAGGTACAAGGAGCAATCCAGCAATGACTTGAAGGCCTGCGCAAGATGGTGAGAAAGACAACAAATGAGTCAGATGAAAATTACAGACCCGTAGTGAGCTTAAGGTCAGGAAAATCCTGTGACACAGTCTGAGATATTTGTATAGTGCTTAAACATTGCTGTCAGTGTGATGTTTATTGCCAATTGATGTGCATACTTGAATTTCTTCAATCGAAGGTATTCTGCCATGATCAGAGTCTCTTGGCCATGATGGCTGGCTCCGATTATCCTTGCACCCCCTCCGATGACCAAAATACCAGAATCTGCATCGAATAACCCAAGAAGATCGTCTGTATTGCTGACGATGTAACCCGTCTGAGGATAAATGAATCCCTCTGTAGAGACCACACCATGCGATGTGGGAAGTGCTCACCGAGTGTTGAGTGGATACCATACTGTTAATCTATTTTACGTCGTAAAAACGAAAGGGTATTGTCAACGGTAGCCTACCAATTTTCGCGTGTGTAAACGTTGTGCATAGCTTAATCTTTCTATATTCCTTGATATTGATTGGCTGAGCAACCGAAGCATCTGTCTGACAGGAAATGAGACACGCATCCCGTGAGGGCCATAGGAATGACATGTTATGAGACCCCAGAGAGAACCGAAAGCTAAAATCGACTGCAAAGTAATGTTGTGGTCACGGGCAGGTAACGATTTCACAGGATTTGAAACTTACGATCGACATCGATGCTCGCACTCCCATGTTGGCGAGATCTGGAAAGTCATGTGTCAATATGTGACAAGATACAGAAAGCACCATGATACATTTTATATGAATGGGGCTCATAGCACGAAGATAGCAGTGTGACATGTTCTGAAGCTGTCATTGAAAAAAACAAGACAGGATCCTGGTCATTACTCACCAAGGGGACCTCGAGATCTTCCTTGCTTTTGACAACGAGGCGAGCCGTGTTCTGCGATCGATTATAGAGTATACGAACTCTGTCTGTCAACAGAGGTCAGGTCCAGGTCTAGCCAAGTGACGCAAACTTACTGATGGCATAGAGGGCTCTCGCCTATTGAAAAATTCAGCCTCTAACATGTATCAATCACATTTGACTTACCTGTGCAGGTATGTCTGACGCTGGAAAATGTAGACCCTTATATAAATCTCTCGTCTGCGTCCAATCTACCAATTCAGCTACAACCTGGCCATTCCAAGACTCATCGAATTGATACACCATCACTCGATGAAACTGCGTCAAGTCCTTGATAACGCCCACCACAACCTTCAAAAAAAGTTCCAGCGAATCTACTGCGCCTAGTTGTTCGTTGATTTGGCTAAGCACTGCAAATATATCCATCACGCCAAAGTTGAGATAGTTGCTTCCCGTTACTCCATGATGCTGCTGAGATCTTCGGGTCCGCCCAGGGCTGGAAGCAGGCACAATCGTCGTTTTTCGTAGTCGCTCGAGAGCTGGAATGGACTTGGAGTATACCGTCGTGCTTTCCCGGATATCCTCTGCCGTAGGAAGCCATGTATCATCCCCCTTCAGACCATTCTCACTCGGATCTAGCAAAAGAGTGTCTTCAATGGAAATTTGCTGATCAGGTCCAAAGTCGGCAGATCCAGACGCCGGAATTCCACTCGAACTAGGTAACAATGGTGACCCTTCTGCGCGTAAAGGTGGATAGAGTGGGTTGAACAAGTCCCTTTCCAATTCGAATTCCATTATGAACATATCATGCGTGGGAGATGAGGAGTCGTTTGTAGGCGTTGGCCGATGAATGACACACCAACACGTCCAGGATCGTCGATCTCCAGATAATTCCGCTCCAGGCGCTCCCCAACCCGAAAGAAGGAACACTTGCGGACCACCATCGTCGTCATCGTTACTGTCGCCAGCATCCGGAATATTCTCCCATAGTAGATTAGCCTGTGCGTCTGGAAGAGTGTCCGTGAAGCAGTTGAGCGAGAACAGGTAGCTAGGAGAGAGTCCAAGAAGTTCTGTGGAGTTCTAGATTTGATTGTATTAAGATGGATAGCACTGAACAGAAACGAGAATCTAGACATACCTCTGATACTTGCCGAACGATCAGAGTATCCTCTACTTCTTGCATGACGATCAACACACCAAACGTCTGGATTGAACCTGGTGTGCAGATGGGCTAAATATACGTAAGTGAGCAATAGTAGACGAGTGCTGAGAGAGTGCACCTCATCTTCACACTTTTGCAAAACACCTTCGCGACCAACGATGACATGATTCCCATTACCATCTTTCCTGTGCTCGAAACGGAAACTCACGTGTTCTTCCGCTTCAGAAGCGATGCCACGACCATCGAGATTGGTGAATCCGGATAACGAGGAGCTTAAGGGTGGTGAAGATGGGACCGATGCTTCCCTGGATGTCGACGATACAGATGACAGGTGAGGCAGACCAGCAGTTGCAGAAAGATCGTCGTCTGAGCTCGCATCGGGAGAAGTGAGTGTATTTGACGGTGCAAGGTACACAAAATCGGTAGGATTCAGTGTGGGACTTCTTTCTGTCGAGAGCTCCGGAAACCCGGAATCTGACGGCACAATTGCTTCAGAATGGCTGCGACTCTCGTCATTAGGAAAAAGCTGGGTGAGGTGAGAGGCCGAAACAAGATCGTTCTTCCAATGGTTCGAGAATGAATGACGTAGAGGTTCTCCAACAGGGTAGTAACTGAAGTTAGGAGAGTGTCTCCGATTTGATGACTTTAAACTGATTTTTCGTTCAAGATTGCCACTCATTACAGTAACTGACTCGCGATGATGAGTCGGATGTTGGCTCTTGTCAGTGTGGTTGTGGATGTCCCTATCCGACTTCGAACTCCTAATAATTGAATGCGAATCATTGGGCAACGGAGATTGGTGCGTCGATACACGTGGGCACGCCTTGGCCAAGGATGTTTGATCGTAGGAAATCTGTACATCTGAGGTGTTGTCAAAAGACTGGTTGAGTTTGGACGTCTGATCCTCACCGGCGGGTTGAATGCGACCAGCTAAAAGGGACTTGACTGGATAGACGTAAGACGCAGAAGGCGACCTCTTGTGGGTGGCCTGAGTCATATGCGAATCGTCGGCCGCTGGACGGTGGTCTATCATTACTAGTGAGTGAGGCTGGATCCAAGAGTTTTAAATGTAGACAAGTCTTGGGGGAGGTCTCAGTGGCGTGGTCACGTGAACCATGGCGTCTCTATTAATCCTATAGCAGTCAATACATGTACGTGATCTATGGCCTTGGAGACACTTAGTACACCCCTGATTGAGATATGAGCGCATTGACCTTCATATGGGTAAGTCGCGCCACGGACTAGAATGATCGATGAACATTAAATACAGTTCGAATCAAGTCTTGCACACCCTCTTGAATTCCCAAGTAATCATGTCCTCCGGCTAACGTTTTCAAGAATACTACCTTGCGTCCTTCCTCTTCAAATTCCGTGACAGTCCCAAAGTTTTGCAACTCAGTAGTCCTAAGGATTTCAGCACGTTTTGTAGCCCAGACTTTGCGTTCAGCCGAAAACGTCTCCCACGACTCCTGCGTAAGTGTCAGGCTGTCGGGTATGTCCACGAAAGGGAGAAGTGGTTTCAAAAAAGCGTCGAAAAGGACTTGTGAATGGGTGTATGGTATGTCCCAATCATCTTCAGCGTGTGCAATCAGGACAGGGCTCTTGATTCTCTAAAGAAGTTTCGTTACAAATGGCGAGGAGCGTCAGCAACAAACGAAATCACCGGCACAACCTCGAGACTATCGAAATTATGGATCACAGCCCGAGTGATCAGATCTTAAAATCAATGAGTTGCATTCAGGATTGTGAGAGGTTCGCTCACCAGGTATATAAGGAAAGACAGCCAGCGGCTTCAAAAGAGGAATCACACCAAAGAATTGGTATGTCTGGATGACCCCCTGAATACTCGAAAAGGGCTAACGGGTGTTTCTTCATCCATTGATGTCTTTAACACACTGAAAGGATTGGCATACCGAAAGTAACACGATACCACGAGGTTTGAGGCTCTCATCAAACAACTGAGCTGCAAGTTGAGCTGTAACACCAGTTCCTAGGCTATGCCCGACGATGAGGATATTGTCCTCTCTTGCTCCCTGCTGTAGCAGCCAGTCCCAAGCCGCGCGCGCGTCCGTAACAAGGCCCTGTTCGCTCGGTGTGCCTGTGCTGTCGGCAAAACCACGGTAATCAATGGCAAGAACATTGGCACCGAGACGAGACGAATATGCTTCATAGTGTAGTACGCGTGTATGGAATGCCCGTGTGGCTGCGTTGCCGTGGAAAAAAAGGACGGTTGGATGACGCTTGATAGCCAAAGGGACATGGGTATCGAGTTTCGCAGGTATTCGAGAGAGTGATTGGTAGTATTCGTCTGATAAGACGAACCAGGCTCCGAGAGTTTCGTTATCAGGTGTCTTGATGTGAAGATTCAAAGTCTTGTTTGCTGGTCATTTTTTGATTATGAGGCGGGGTTCGTCGTCGAGGGGTACTCACGAGCAAGGCCATATTTTTCGGGCATGTGAAATTGAGCGAAGAAGGGAAGACGAATTGCATTCAAGTAGAGTGCACTGGAACACCGTGAACACGTCGTCCATCCATGCTAGTCGTGTGAAGGGGAAAAATAGTGACATACTGCGATTGGAAAAATGGCACTGTCAGCAGAACAATAAGTGCCGCATACAGACCACCTAAGAGAGCAAAATAGAACCTCAAACGTTCTAGGAGAGATTTTTCAGCCATGACTGCTAGTACTTATGTAGTAACAGTGGTCGTATTTCGTAGCACATAAGTTGATGGTATCTAACATTTTGGACCTCCGACGCAATTTGCCCAATTTGCCTCGTGAGGCCAAATGTGACTGCCAGGACGGACGGTGATTTTTGTGCTCATTCGTCCCCGCATCTGCCATATCTCATTCTGTCGGCCTGCAAGGGCCTGGTTCCATAGAGCGATTCCCTTGTGCAATTGACCCTTTCCACATTCGGACGAACTCTTCTCAGTAAGTGAATTCCTTTCGATCTTGATGAATAAAGGTCCAACATCATGACAATTTCCTTCGACTTGTCCTCCCCTGAAGAAATCCATCACCCGTGAGATTGCTTTTCTGTTTTGGGAAAACAGATAAATCCATCGCTCCCAGCTGTTTTCGTGAGATTTATATCATGCGCAGCACATACTTTTCAGGGCAGGGTGTGGGGTCTTTTCATGCAAAAAGAATCCGCGATTTTTCTGTTGGCAAATCCTGAGCTGGCCCAAGCACATCCCTAAGAGCACTGCTGGGGCTGGAATCTGTTTCCAAAAGAAAAAAGGTGTGTTATGCCATTTCTTTGGCCACTTTTGATTGTAGAAAAAGATATCTTCCATTGTCAAAGGTCTTTTTCCTTGAGGAAAAGTGGCCAAAGAAATGGCATAACACATTTATTTGACCCTTCCTTCTTTTGGAAACAGATTCTAGCACCTGCAGTGGTAATGTACCATTTCAAACAGTTTGGCACTGCTTGTGATGTGTGATCATTTTGTTGAAATAATAGTTTTGGCATAGCCTTTTGTGGTGTGATTGGTGGCACCAAAATTTGCTAGGTGCATGATGAATTGGGGTATTTGAGGCTGCACAAAGGCCCAGTCTGTCTGAATTCCATGTGGCACTTAGAATTTTGACATTTCCAGGTAAAAAATATGTCATTTTGTGGCTTTGAGATAATTTTGCTGACTGAAAACAAAATATGATTTTGGCACTGGTACTTAGGATGCATGACATGGGTGACATTTTAGCAGGTCACATGTTACAAGGGCCCAAAGTAAATTCTCAGACAACATCTTTCCTAATGGAGAGCCTGCATATTGTCTTAAGATTCTGACCAGACATGGACCTCAATAGCAACAAAGAACAAATTATGTTTCTGAAACTTCTTACTATGCATATAGGCTGCAGCAAAGAACTTTGGAGTTTAATGCAGCATGACTCTAGAGTGGAAAGCAATTTCAGCAATATGTTGTTGATGCATGAGCTTCAGTTGAATAGACAAAGTTAAATTGGGTTTGATACAATCAGAAGAAGATTAGAGCTGAAGTCTTTCAGAGAGTAGTGGATGCTACTGCTGGAGATGAAGAGGTGTAATGGATCAACCATATATAAAATATTAATTGTACATATTTGGCAGCATTGCTCTAATGCTGCCTATTTAATTATGTTATTACATAATGTAAGGCAGCACCTTACTTCATACTTGTAGACAGAATCATGACTGGTTTTGAATTATGAGTTGTGAACTGGAAGCTGCACAAACCATAACAGAAACATCATATTCATTTAATCCAAACTAGTATGACTAGTTTGCACAGCAGAGCAAACTCCTATGGGAGTTCTATCAGGAACATTGTGATCAGAATGTTAAAAGATTAACATTCAAGCTTCTTTCCTCAAATGGGCATGGTTGTGATCATCAAGAATCAAACTGCTAGTTTGGCTGTTGAGTCTCAAACATTTGGAGCAGATCACAAGGCTCTATATGAAGTGGCAGATCATGCTACATCACAGCATGGCATAGGGCAAGATAGTGTAATAATGCCAGAAAGGCTACCATTGGCTATTCTAGTGAGACCACTTACCATAGTACTGAGCAGCAGTAACTCAGGAGGAGCATGAGTCTTTTTTGATGGAGTGTATCCAAGAGTATTTCTCTTGGAACAGTTGCTAACCATGTATAAAGGGCAGGACCAGGCCCACATGGTACAAGGGCATGGAGAAAGGTCCTCATTTCCTCCAGTGAGCTTGGGAGAGCTAAAGGGTTCTCCCTTTATTGCTGATTTATCCCAGGGTACAAGTAGCATCTTGAGAGAGAGAGTGACTTGTGAGCTTGGACAAGGTTTGGACCAATTCTCAGTAATGTAGGATCTAGATTTGCTGCTGTAATCAAGACAATTCCACAGGATGTCAGAAACACCTCAGATACAGACACAAAAGCCAATGCTGATGAGATCCTTCAATAAAGGGTCTTGGCATTTTGGCAAAACCATGGTGAGTTAACAAAAACCTCAACAAAAGAGCATTTAGCTGCACAAGTAGCTAAATATATTGCAACACAATATACATTTGGTGAGAATGTTGTTCCAATTGAATCTGTAAAGTTCATTGATCTTTACTTGGTGTTTTTGAAACAGGAAGTAGTCAAGTACCTCCAGCAAAAGAAGAATTGAAGATGAGATTGCAAGTATCCTTGGTCTTTTCTTCATCATTTGGAGGAACAATGCTGTTGCCTCTATTTTATCCAGTTAACAATGTCAGGTTCTGCTGACCACAGGGGCTTAGCTGCACTGGGCAAATCCTTACTAGGCAGACGTGATCCCATACACAGACGACTAACACTGGGAAGTGGTCTGAGCAGGTCCAGGGTGGTCTGGAGGGGTCTGGGAGGAGTTGCGGAGAAAGAGGCGGAGTGTCAGGCACAAGTCCAGGAGCAAGTATTGTGGGTGCAGAGTAAGCAGAGGCTATGCAAGTAATGGAAGCAGAGCCAGAGTTTGATGGGGGATCAATAGAAGTTGATGGGGTGTGGGACCAAGCAAGTAGCAAGGTCTGGAGTTGGTTTAAAGAATGTCAGGGAGTCATAATCATGAGCATGGAGTTTGTAAGGGCATCAGGGCAAAAAGAACTTGGGCACAATGAAAGAAACAGCTTGACAAGACAAGGCGGAGCAAAACAGAGTTGAGACAAGATGGAGTAGGCAGAGATAAGATGAGATGGAGCAAACAGAGACAAGACAGGACTGAGACAAGAATGGAAATAGATTGATATGGAAATACAAGTTGATAATGAGAACAATAATAGAAATAGAGACGAGATCAGACCAGAAGACTGAGAATAAGGGAAATGTAACATGGAGACATGAAACATGAGACAGAGACAATCAGACCATGGAAACACAAGCAAACAGTAGGTAATATCAAGACTAGCATAACAGGAGTTACTCTATGACTTATATACTGACTACAGGAGAGCTCTGGGAACAACAGGAGCAGCAGCAGAGCTTGGCAGAGCCATGCAGGGCTGGACAGGTGTCAGTTGGGGTCAGGAGGAGCATTCCAGGACAGTGGGTGTGGCGGTGGAACTTGGCAGGGCCATACTGGATCAACGGGTGTTGGGTATGATCAGGGGGCAGGCTGCATTGGGTTTTGATGGGATCAGTCAAGGGTGCAGGCCATCCCGAGGTTGTCATGATATTCCAGAGTGGGTTGGAGAAACCAGGAGACTGGACTGGTGACGTACAACAGAGCTGGGAATTAGTGGGGAGGGGTTCACACAGTTGAAGGGGGGTCCAGGGAGCCAGGGGAAGCATTGGCAGCTGCAGAGAAGTCGTCAAAGTTGGCCAGGGGACTGTCGGGGTTTGCCGGAGAAGCATTGGAGTTAGCCAGGGCAGCCGCAGGAGTAGATGGTGGCTTAGGGAATTTGATGGGGTGTTGGGGGAGGCTCCAGAGAAGTAAGGCAGGTTGGGAATATGTGCAGGGCCTAGGGAGCAGGTCATGACATTACCCCCCCTTCAGCGTCGAGACTCTTGAGATGTGGGGCACAGATTGGGGATTGGCAGGGCATGGGAATCAAAGCCAGGCAATATTGATCAAACCGCAGTGAGTGGCGGCAGCATGGAATGAGGTTCCAGAGTTCCCAAACACTTCTCCCATGTTCTCTGCTGCATCCTCATTGCGTTCCTCTTCACCAACCCTGCCTCCTTCCAGCGATAATTGTGTGGCCACCTGGGCAGAGTATGAACAGTGTCAGCATGAGTTCTACCAATGGTGGGATTGTAGGAGGGTCAAGGTAATGGCATGTTGTCATGAGTACAATACTTTCTTCCTGCTCCAGAGTTACTTATGCATGCATTAGAGTTGTCCACAGTAGTAGTGGGTTCCTCTGGGAGCCCTTCACAACTTAGGGGGGTGGAGCTGGTGGGTTGGTCCATTCCTGTTGCCCTGGGGCACTCCACAAGGCCCAGTTTGGTGGCAGGGACAGTCCACATGGTTCCAGAGGCAGAGAGAGTCCCTCAGGCACAGGTGACACCAGAGATCTTTGCGAGGGCGCTAGGGTGGGTCCAGGGTCCTCCGACCCTTGAGTAGTGCCAGGACAAGGCTCCAGTGAGTTTTCACCTTATTTCTTTGGTGCCAGCTGATTAGGGGTACTAGTGCACCCTCTGTGCCTGGCAGGGGGAGTTGTGTGAGTTTGATGGGCCAACTGAGGAGTCCTGTTGCAATACTTCAGTCTGCATTCTGTGCTGCACTAGGCATGGAATTGTTCTGTTTTGCTGGAGTGGCAGGCCACATGTATTGCCACAGAGCAGGGGTGGGAGGAGGGTTGGATGAAGGCACAGCTGGGTGAGAGTTGGAAGACTCAGGTGTCAGGCTGGGGATCTAGTTTGGAGGGGGAGGCAAGTGCAGGGTGGTCCAGAGAAAAGGCAGGTCCACTGCAGGGGGGTCGCAAGGAGGGAGAGTCAGGTGCATGGGATAAGGGGAAGAGGAGGGTGTCTCTGGCACCAGAGGCGGGGCCCAGCAAGAGGCCATGGGGTCCTGGGGTCATGGCAGGTCCTCTGGGGCCCCACATATATTTGCTGGGCTCCGGGGCACTGGTGGGGCACCCACCAAGCTCTCTGAAGCCTATACCTTTGGTTGCCAAGGCCTTCCTTTGTTGCCAGGTGGATAAGTTGTTGTGGATCTTGGCGACATGGGAGGGGGAACTCTGGAGGGCTGGGGAGGACAGGGATCAGGCGCAGAGGGAGAGAGACACCCTGCACTGGGATTATGACATGGTAGTGCAGACAGCTACGGCAAGGGTGTTGGAGGTGTGGGGTCTCCAGGAGCACTTGTCACAGCTCGAGGCACAGTCCGCGGAGGAGGCGGAGGGGCAGTGGGGCTGGGAGGAGGGGGTTCTGGCTTTGGCAGAGGCCTAGGCTGGGGGGCAGCAGGAGGAGTGGTTGGTGAGTGAGGTGGCCTCAGGGCATGCAGGGGTCCTGCATAAGTATCTCTTCTTGCTGGTCTGTCCCTTCATTTCTAACTTTTGTACAGGCTGGGTCCAGGAGCACCAGGTCCTCATGGATGGGGCCTCTGCTGCCTTTGCATCAATCCAGAATGGATTGGTGCAGATGCCTGTGGAGTGCCCCCTGGAGTTGGATCAAGGGGTGGTAAGAATGGAGTGACTGTTGGCAGGGCACTGGCAGCATAATGCAGTAGCCCCAGAGTTATGGTGGGAGGTGGCGGCAGATGTGGGAGAGGTGTTTCTGGGGCTGGTGGAGGTGTAGACCATGGTAAGGGCCCAAATGGAGGTGGACTTGGGAATTGGAGGAGCAGGGAGGGAAGTTCTGGAGGGGGAGGGGGAGTGAGGGGAGGGGGTGGCCAGACCCTGTCTACTTTTGTACCATTTTGTATTTTGTATCTTGTACATGATGCCTTCTTGTTGTTTTGTGGATTGAGTGGGGTTGAGATTTGCATGAGGAGAGAGTAAGTTAAAACACATAGGGGATTGCTTGAGGGAGTTGATTCCCTAATGAGTCCAGAGGTGGGGGTTATGCCTGCTGATGCCATCAGTGTTGATTAGTCCCGGGAGTCCTGGGGCTTGGCAGGGCTTTGCAGGAGGGGTCCAAAGTTTGGTGGGGGTGTTGGGAATTTCCCTGCAGGACTCCGGTATGTCTTGGGATGTTGATGGTGATGGGGCATTGGTACTGGGTTTCTGAGCCTTGTGCTGGCTTTGATGGGGGCAGACCTCCAAACTTTGGGTGTGCTCACTGTGGCTTGTGCTGTTGTGGCTAGTGGAGGGGCAAAGATCCCTTCTGACAACAGTGGGGGTGGCAGAGTGAGGTTTCTTCTAGCAGGCAGGACAAGTTGGGGGCAGAGGTCCTTGGCATTGTAGTAGCAGGTCCCAGGGTGGAGTTGACCTTCTCATGGACTGCATGACATGCTGACCAGGCTGTGGGTTGGTTTAGTGGAGGGTGGGGATACTCCCTATGGCAGGGTTTGCAATCTAAGAGCACGAGGTGTCCTGGAGCATTGGGCTTGGTGGAGTCGCACAGGGTTGGAGTTTTTGTTGTGCTTTGGGGTGTTGTTGAGGAGGAGGCTACTTAGTTTGGTCTTGCAGCACTCCAGAGTATAGTGTTCTGGTTGGAGGTGTGCTGGGTCAGTGTTTTGCTGATTTCTAGAGTATTGTCATGCATGGCCAAGGTTTTGCTGGTGCTCCAAGGTGCTGTCAGTGAGGGGGTGGAGTTCAAGGTGACCGGTCTTGCATGCTGGGTCAGTGTTCTGTTGAATTTTGGAGTACTGTCATGCATGGCTAAGTTTTTTGCTGGTGCTCCGGAGTGCTGTCAGTGAGGGGGTGGAGTTCGAGATGACCGGTCTCAATAAATTTCTTCTGGCCTGGGGTTGGAGGCTGTGGGTTCTAGACTGTCTTCTTCTTTGTTTCTGGCCAAAAGTAAGTCTGGAGATGAGTGGGGAAGTCTTACACATTTCTAGCATTCTCTAGAGCTTGGAGTGCTGCCGGGGTTGGTCAGGATCATTGTGTTCTGGGGTCGGGGCCTAAGTTTGTCCTTCTGGGGTTGCAGGTCAGGAGTTTGGAGGCAGGGCAGGGTGTATGTCACGACCCGCTCCCAAACCCCAACCCCACTACCAACCCCCCCTACGCCCCGAAACCTCCTCTTCAATTCCCCAACCCTCGAACACCCCCCATGGCC
>JABFYK010058471.1:0-16403 GCA_018849495.1 Termitomyces sp. T123_Mx157 | reverse complement strand
GCAGAGGGGAATCCAAAGAGAACAAGTCTAAGGATCCCCGCTGCTAGGCGCGGCACATCAGCGGCGGCAGAGGTGTGGGAACTACTGTACAGGTGACCGGAGTTGATCCTAACCCTAGAGTGATGGTTGCTGAAGTAATACGGAGAACTCCGCAAGGCTCCGGAGATCTCCGCGGGCCTGGGGGGAGCTGCGGAGGCGTCAGAGGAGCTGCGGAGGAGCTGTAACCAGTTCCGGAAGTTGGAAAATGGAAGTCCCCTGACAGGAAGCTGTCATTTATCATGGTCTGGAAAGTGGCGGGGCTGTTGGTGAGGCCGAAGAACATGACCAGTGGTTCGAACAACCCCCGGTTGGTCTGGAAAGCCGCTTTCCACTCATTGCCCTCCTGAATACGCACATTATTGTAGCCCCACCGGACATCCAGCTTGGTGAAGTAGCGCGCACCCTGGAGGTTGTTGATGAGCTTGGAGATGAGGGGGAGGGGGTAGCGGTTCTCTCGCCACCTGCTCACGCTCGCCACCTGCTCACGCTTGCCACCTGCTCATGCTCACCACCTGCTCATGCTCGCCACCTGCTCATGCTCACCACCTGCTCATGCTCACCACCTGCTTACGCTTGGCACTTGCTTGTCACTCGCTGCCCTGCTGGCCACCTCTTCACTAGCTGACTTGTTGATCAAACCTTCTATTGCCGCCACCTCTGCTTAACATGTACGGCACTCTACAACTACGACCTGGCTTAAACCACCGTCATTATGCCACCACACTCCTTTTCTACACTCCTGGAGTCCACAGCCTACGTTCCTTTGAACCACTCTACCTCTGCCCAGGCTGCAGTTCTTTGCCTCCATCAATGGATTGCCTGCATGTGATGAACTCTACCCACCTGTACCATGTCCATCAGGTTGCCGGACCTTGAGGGGGGGTGATGTAAGGGGACCAGTCCTTGGACCGTGTTCCAACCCTAGTTCAGCTTAGTTCGTGAGCACTGACACTCTATCTAGTTGGGCTCCAGACCGCCGAACCCTTCCTTACTCCCTTTCCATCTTGGCTCCTCGGCCTATTGGATATTTTGGACTTGGCACCCTATCTATTATCATTATCTTATCTGATCCTAATACTACTGGACTGATTAGTCAATACATCATAGTCATTGGCTCTGCACTTAGTCATGGGCTGTAGTCAGCAGCCTCTGGCTTAGTCAGTATTTACTTAGTCATGCTTAGTTATACTTAGTCATCCTGTAGTATATAAGGCAGGCCTGGGGCTAGACTAGCCCCAGCTTGAACAATAGCATAGTTCACAGGCTTATACATTGTTCCAGACTGTGAGCTTGGCCAGTGTGACCCCTTGTCACTGCCCTTGCCCTCTACTCGTCCCTCGTCTCTGGCTAGCCCCTTGCCCATTGTCGGTACCTCTGCGGGTTCACCCGTGGTTGTGCTGATGGCTTGCTTGTTGCTCGCTACCTGACAGGTGCTCAGGTTGTGAGTGGCGGCCTTTGGCTTGGACTATCCATGGCCGACATCCCCTCACAGGTCCCAACAATTGAGATGGCTGCAGAACTACTGTTCCCTGTTAACTCAGAGTGTATAAAAGTTGCCCATAGACTCAGATACTAAATGACACTACAAAGTAAAGCCTCTTGCTGCCTAGCGCTGCTTTTATCACAAACATGTGGGGATGGCATATCAAAGGAGAGAGCAAGTGGTGCACAACAGTCATAGATATAAATGAATCTGCAACACATACAGAGTTTGGTCAGGAAGAAGAGGAGGAAGTGTGGTGGACCAATGTCTCTTATTGAATTCCAGCCCAAATCAGTTAAAGGTTTCTATCTACTGCTTGCCACACCAACTTTGACCTTTCACATATATATCCAAGACATTTCTTCATCAAGAGCACATCACATCATTAGATATCAAAGCACAACCTGCAAAAGGACCATCAGGATAGGGTAGAGAGAGTTGTAAAGTTCAGTTCTCACAGCATTCAGAGGGTAGAGATGACCATAGCAGACATGATACATGACATGTATGTAGTACAGACCCCTGGTTGTGCATGCATAAACCTTGCCAGATTTTACCACTACCCTCCTACTCTGAAGTGTCTTACTTCTTTGACCTGCTCTCAACTATCACGCAACCCCCTCTCCTTGACATATCAGTCAACTCTTTCTCTAGCCCTTGAACTCCTCTTCCAGCACTTTTGCATCATTGCACTGCACTGCAGTAGCAAAATCAATCAGCATTGCTCAATTGTCATGGATGAGGAAATGATATTTGTTTATGTTGCCATACTTGATGCTTAACCAGTGTAATGTCAACAGCACCTGCTGAGACAGAGCCAAATCCTTTGGTTCAGCATGTTAGGTGCTAGTAATACGCTCCATTGCAAAGCCAATAACTTGACCTTCCTTAATTAAGTGCCTAAGAAACTGGGGGCTAATTTGGTAGTTTTGGATCCATTGGTATGCAGAAGTTTTGGATTCAAGGTAAGGTATTTCATAAGACAACTGAGCAAATTTGACTACAATGGGTAGATCAAACTGGGGAGTGCTGGCTTTGTATACATTGGACCAGAGTTGACATCCCATGTGAAGGCTTAGATGGTCAATTTGGAGGGGATGCCAGATGTGTGAGATACTTGGGAGTTCAACTCTTGTGACATTGGAAAAGTGGGGGAGGCTATTGGTGCAATTCCAAGATATACAGCCAGTATTCCAGTCACTAGGCAGAAGAGGGGGTAAAATGGAGATCAAGGAGGGCTCAAAGCACATATTGTTGACACTATACAAGTTTGCATCTATAGTCAGATATTTGACAAATTTACCATTGACCAGAATACAAAAGTGGCTTTTGTCTAAAGGGTTGACACTGATATAGAGCACTTTGATATCACAAATAGTGTCTCCTATAGCATTATGGAAGAAGAGGGCTGTTGCATAATCAGAGAAAGAGGCCATAATAAAGAGATTGTGCAAAGGGGTTGCAGTCGTGGCAGTTCAAAGCCTCACAGATGGGAGTTGCCATATTTACATACATAATGACTTGTCCAAAACAAATCAACAAAAAAGTCAATAACCTCCATAACTTCAGAACTTGGAGGTTTCACTGTATGTCCCTGAGTTGTACTACATGCTGAGAGATCCCATTTTTTTTTCAAAGGTGAGCTGTGCATGCTTGGTTGTTGATTCTGGTTGTTTTAATCTGACAGCAGGGTCACATTGCCACTTTTTGGTCAAAGGACAACTTTACAAGTAAGGGACAATAAATTGATAAATTAGTTTGATGGCACTTCTTGACGCATAGCTAGATCTTGTTGTATTTGTGCAATTGCTGTGCAAATGCCTTGTTGCATGCTTGTTGTCAATTATGCTGTTTACTTACTGTTGATTTGGATATGCTATACATACACGTGTACAGTACATATCTATCTACTAGTACACAAATCTGTGCTCTTTGTTGTCTTTTATGGCATGCAGTTATCATATATACACCTATAACCATATTCAAGCAAAATTTGGATGCAAATGAGATTTCACAATCAACTTTCAATAGTTTTACCTTTCCATAGTTCTACTTAAAAGCAAGAGCAGAAAAAGTATCTATACCCTATTCCAATCAACTGGCATAGCTGGGGGAATGATTGCATCATTGAACTCATGCTGATGCACTTCTATAGCTGCAATACATTGTGATATCATGTTTATTTGATGCTGCACAGCAGTTTCAGCCATCCTCAATGAATGTGTGAATGTAATCTAACTCTGGTTACCATTACCTTCCTTTCATTGTCATTCATACATACCTGACATCTCCAGTCACATGCTCAAGAACCATCACAGTTCATCCAAATCATGCCAAACTTTCCCTTTATTGTTAACCAACATTAATGTACATTCACTGGAAGATGTATAGCATCATGGCTAAAAAAAATCTTAGCTGCATGTGTGAGCAAAGGTATTGTTTGTATAGCTATAGCTGCAAGAAACTTGAGCAATTTTGGCAATGTGCTGCAAGGGTGGGGACCAATGTTAGATGTGACTCTGTCAGACAGAGGTGACTTCCAGACTCAAGTTATATGTGCTTTCAGCATATAGTAAAGCCAAACAAGGATGAAATGTGTTGCAAGGAGTAAAGAGATAAATAGACTTTGGATCTCCCTCTGCCAGTCATGTGACTTGGCTGCAGCCTCCAGAGGTTGCCCTTATATCCAATTATATGGCCAATGCTGTATTGGAGCAATGGGACAACATGGTGAGGCACAAGAAGGCCTCTTCTTTCTAGATAGATGAGATAAGTGGGTGAACTACTTTGGGTAGTTCACCACTATGTCACTAGTGTCATACAAGTGGACTTGACACCTGCTCTATTTGCACAGTTTGCTCTAGCAGTACTTATAGGCCAGCCTACTCCTACTGCATGTATTGATTTCAGGTATTCCTCTCATCTTCAATTGATTTCTGGAGTTTGGGCAAAACCTTCCAGCCCATCCTTCAAGCTCCCTTTGATCCTCTGATTCCCACCCTCCCATCTACCAGCACAGAGCAATGTGGCCTTTTTTGGACTGCACAGGAGTGTGATAGTGACATTGCCTTATTGAGCCATGATTGGTGATCCCTGTTTATTGGTGATTCTTATTGACAGCCTAACCTACAAAGTGTACCAAATATGCATGTGCATGTGGTGGCTGCCCAGCAGTATTGAATAGGCCAGGTGCAGTGTCTCAAACGTTTTCTGCCAAAGGCCACATTACTAATGAGAATCAAACCAATGACCCCACAGGCTTACTTGGAGTTAAGAAACACCCCTCATGATAGTGCCAGCTGTGCCACCATGCCCTTACATGATTGGTTTATATATAATATCTCACTGTTGAATTGTGAAAGAAAAGCAACACTGAGTTAACAAAATTCAAAGACCAAACTGAATGAAGTAAGGTCTGGTCTGGATGTCAGCATGAATTAAGAGAATTCAAAGACCTAACCAAAGAAAGTGAGTTGGGCCTGGATGTCAGCATTGAGTTAAGAAAATTCAAAGACTCCTAACTAAAGACAAAGTGAGGTTGGGTCTGGGACTTAACATTGAGTTAATAAAATACAAAGACCTCACCAAACAAAGTGAGGTTAGGTCTGGGACTTAGCATTAGGTCAGAATATTAAAGACCTAAGGAAACAAAGTGAGGTTGGGTCTGGGGCTTAGCAAGAGCTATAGGCCTCTGCAGAAGGCATGGATCATAGCTTGTTATTATCTACTGTGAGTTGTCATGACTTGTATCATAATTCCCAGTTACCTCAGCACCTTTTTCCTGATGCATGCTGGTGTCTGATGCATTATGAAGTGTTATAGTAGAGAGCAAACCCTTTTTCTTTTATATTGTTCTGGAAATCAACCTGGAATCCCATTTTCATAACATTCTTTTCTATACTTCCATTATCTAGGCCTTGTTGTCACAGTTGAATTTGAATTGATTATCTTTCAAATAAATAAATGAATGAATCTTCAATTTATTTTCTTCAAGACCAATTTTCACATAAACATTGTGTCCTAGGCCCTGTGCTAAGTAAGGGGTGGTAATTATGGACATGCCCAACTAGTTCTCTGGTCTGATCCTTTTTCAGCTGATACTAGTTATGCCTCATAGCTACTATACTATGATTTGATTGGCAGAGTTCATACTACTTCCCACATTTGAATCCCTAACCCATGTGCCCCTAACATGCCCTCCCAATAACTAAACACAGCTACACTCAGCATGGCTTGTGAGTGGTCAGTTGGTGTAGGACTTAATAGCCTGATTGGCACAGCTCATGCCTCCCTCTAGCTGAACCCTCCTGCTGATGGCTCTTGCAACTTGAACCACCCCCCATACCCAGATGCTATCCTTCAGAGTACAGAACCCTTCTACAAGCAATGAGTCAGCCCAGCCAGACCAATTGGCCCATCCATAGGGAAGCCGGACTGATCCACATGCTACACAGTACTTCGGCAGCCATTCTATACTATATTGACACCTATTCTTCATGCCTACCCATACTATGACATGCTTGATCAGCAAGTTCTCTTTCCCAGCACTTGGTCCAGTTTCCTCTCCCAAATCCATCACACCGGGAAAACCTCTCTTTTTCTAATTGGTCACAAGTATGGTGGTCACCATGCCTCCTTGCATCACATGTTGATTGGTTGTTCATGATTAGCAAATTAAGGCCTCCCTAGTCAGATGTGGGCGGTGGTTCCAGCAGTGTTGAAATAACCTGCTGGGGTGTCTAAGGTGTTTTCCCCACAGGTGCAGTGCATACCATGTCCGTTTCAGCCGAGAGTCGAACCCTCAACCTCCAGGTTAGGCGCTTGCCACTCGGAGTCATGTGACCCCTTTGGGGATATCTTTCGACGACATAGACAACACTTTCTCATGGAAATATTCCCATCTAACCGAGATCTCCAGTTCTAATGTTCACATTCAATTTTGCACCTGAAGTTGGGGACAGAATATTTGAATGGACAGCGCATCTTTTCCGTTGTGGCGCCCCACAACTTACTGGCATATGCAAACGTGTTCAGACACGTGTGGAGTGTCTCATCCACGAAAGTTTTTTCTTCTGCGAGGAAACCTATCAAAGACTGCCGGAGGTAGCCAACCAGCAAAATCATCCTCAATGACATGGCGGCTTCTGGAATTGTTTTCCCAAATGTACAATACGTGGGACTCGTGTACGGATCAAAACAGCCCTTGTCACCGCTCAAATGGCTCCCAAACGCGTGGAAAATGCAGGTGCATTTGGGCAAGTAGACGCTAAGGTGGCCATCGCTACTGCTGCTCTAATAGTGGTGTATCTCATTGTTGATCAGATGTGCATCATTGAGGTCAAGTCGAGGAAAGATGAGCTGGGTGATGGAGCAGACATTTTCATGACCAGCGAGTACGAGGATGGAATTCAACGCTGGCATATGCGCAACATGTATGATGAACTTGACATTTGACCACAAACTCGCTATAAGCAGATGCGGAATACTCGTGCGAATCGAAATTGACGATGACTTGGTATTCAGAGTTAGCATGTATTCGCAGATAACAGCAGTGTAATAGTGAGACGAATGGATCATCACCAGGAAAAGGTTCAGGTCTATCCGACGCTAGCAACGTGTTTTTTTCCGAAGACGTACTCAATAAAATCCTGAAGACAGTGGAAAATCAGGAGGTCCGAAATCGCTATTACACTAGGACAGAGAAGAACTCGCCGCTTACCACAATAAGGGCATCCTTCGGTATCTGCTGCAGGTGGAGATGGAGTAAAGCTAAGTATCTCAAGCCACAAACCTTCCTGGGGAATAAAGACCAGGACACCTATTTTCACACAGAATAGCGCGACAGAAAAGACCCGAAGTACTTGATGTTGACGGCTCCCAATGGATGTTCAAACGACATGCTGGATACAGCGTGATACTTATTCGATGTCGGTGTGTATGGTTATTCCGGAGTTGCAAAGAACCAGCAAAAGCATGTCCCATGATGGCTCGGACATTGCCGAGAAAACTCCAAATTTCTGGGCCCAACCAACACCTGTCCAACCAACGTCAACGATATTAAAATGGCGCAACAACGTATGGCGCTGTGGGAGGCCGACATAGATGATGATGTTGATTTGCAATTTGCCATCGGAAACTACGGGCAAAGTGGTCATTTCGAGGACGGTGAGCGCAATTAATGAATCTGGGAACACCGAGGTACTCAGATCTTGTTCTAGCTCATATCCAGCAGCCTCAGATTGATGAAGCTACTATCCTTGCTATGCAACAACATATGGCACAGCAAGCAGCGTTTTCGCAGATTCCGGATGTTGTGAAAGCGGTAAGTTTGATCTGCGCGAAGATTTGACGAGAGGCTGAGCCATAACACCTTTCTTCCAGTTCATTGTGCATTTCCATCAAGCAGTGCTCGATAACAATCTTGCAGAGATCACAGTGGCGTACGAGAGTGGGTGGAACAAGTACACGGAAAAGTTTTACTCAAGGAGCGAGTGGCCTGAAGCGGAAGTTATTGCACCCTTGGTCAACGATGGTCAGACTTTCGTCATTTCTTATCCATTCTTTGTTGAGAATTTGAACCATGCATTACAGATCCTGTTTTCCTTATCCTATATCGCGAACTTTACTACCGCCACGTCTATTCACGCCTTCAACCCAACATCGATGATCGATTCCATTCATACGAAAACAGCTGTGAACTCTTCAATTACCTTCTCAGTGGGAATTCTAATCCTTGCCAAACTTTATTAGTCACTCAACCTTTTGTTGTAGATTCTGAAGGCCCTGTGGCGCTTGAGCTCCCCGAGCAGTGGCTGTGGGATATAATCGACGAGTTCATTTACCAGTTCCAGGTATTCTGCACTTGGAGATCAAAAGTCAAATCGAAGACGGAGGATGAACTTATGGTGTTGGCTGAAGGTGGCCAGGTGAGTCCCATGCCATAAGGTCTGATCTTTGTTTTCAACCGACGCTCGCAGGTCTGGAGTTCATACAGTGTCCTCAACGTTCTCTACTCCCTTATTCAAAAATCACGCATCAATGAGTATATCCTTGCTCAACAAGGGGGCAAATCACAAGAGGAAATTGCGTAAGCAGAACCTCCCGTCTTCTTTCTTCGTTAATTTGCTCTCATATTCCTTCTTCAGCGAAATCGTCGGAGAGTATGGTCAACGCCCTCTATACCGCAACCTTGGATACTTCAGTCTCATCGGCCTCCTACGAGTCCATGTTCTGTTGGGGGATTTCACTCTTGCTTTGAAAGTCATAGAGAATGTGGAGCTCAACCAAAAGGTCTGTTGTAACAGTCTGTCCTTTGCGTTCTGCTGTTAAAGATAACTTAGTCGCCTTACACTCGGGTGACCGCGTGTCATGTTGCGACATACTACTACGTCGGTTTCTGTTACCTTATGCTTCATCGCTACCCAGATGCCATTCGAACCTTTGTCAACATTCTAAATTTCATCATGCGAATGAGGCAATATCATACACGGAGTTACCAGTATGACCAGGCAAGGTTCCTCATGTTCATCCTTTTCTTGTAGCTCAATGTCCTTGAACAAATAGATTAGTAAAACAGCTGACCGGATGTACGCTCTGTTCGCCATCTGCAATGCTTTATCGCCGAGTAGACTTGATGATAACGTTGCAAACACTTCAAAAGAGCGGTTCGGGGATCAATTTGCCAAGATGGCTCGTGGAGGGTATGTGGCTCGACGATCTTGATTGAGTCTATGGCTGACATTCTTCTCTTCATTTTAGTCCAGAATCCCTCCCTGCATTTGAGGAGCTCTTCCTCTATGCCTGCCCGAAATTCATCAGTGCTAACCCGCCTCCTTACGAAGACCCAGCTGCGATCGCCCTCCTTGTTTCCCCACCCACCCCAAACGACCTTCCGGCCCAGACCAATACCTCACTAAATGACCTTGACCCTACCCATCGGCATCTCAACCTTTTTCTGGCTGATGTGATTGCTCAGGCACCTGTACCTACCCTTCGAAGCTTCTTGAGGTTATACACAAGCCTGGGAGCAGCGAAGCTGGCGAACTTCCTAGATGTAGATGAGGAGGAGATTGTGCAGGAGATGATGCTGCTGAAACAGTCGAGCAAGAGCGTTAGCAAGGTCCCGGGAAGCGAGAAAGGCAGCCATCTCGATGGCGAGACGATCGCGACCAGTGACTTGAACTTCGTCATCGCTGAGGTGAACTGATTAATCCAGCCTCTTCATATGGACGAAAACTGACTTGTGTCATAGAACATGGTGCACATTGCCGAATCCACTATTGGCCGACGGTATGCTGGCTGGTTCATTAAGAACACGGAACGTACAATGCGAATATACGATGATCTCAAGAACATGCCATTACCTCAGCCTTCCAAAAATGCGATTACTTCCACCACGGCTAACTCGGCATCTGCTAGTGATACTCAATCAAAAGCTCCGAGGACAGGTGGACAAAAGGTTGCTTGGGGAGGTGCCAAGGTGGCATGATCGATTGACTAACCCTCTGTATATCAATGTCCGTTATTTTGAGTATTGTAGAGTGTGCTGCTGAAGTCTGCCGACTGAGTTGAATAAGGCAAGGCAATGCCGTTATCTTTCTGAAGGTTATTTTTGAACGTTCTTTCCGTCACAAATTTCATGAGCTCCGGAAAACATCGCCGAGGTTGGAAAAGCCTGGGTCAGCTGATGGCGGGATTCCACGTGATGGACGCGTTCGGCAGAATTAAGCGGATTTACCAGAGCCCTGGCCCCTACAATCGAACCATCGGAGTAGTACGACTGATTTTCACTCGTTGCCTCTGCTGCCCTGCATCAGGGTACTCGCGCGGTCCCTTCTTGGTCGCCTCTTGTCATGTGCTTGTACCGGTCCCTGCAACCGTTCTGCACAAGGTACACCGTCTTCTATTCCAGCCGTCCACCGACTCCGCCAGCCGTCAGGCAAATCCAACCCCCCCGTTACCACGATGAAGCTCGAGCTACTTTTCAGTAATGTTGAATATATACTTTGGGAGTTCTTTGGCTTCCCCTATATCCTATCGGTCTACCGGACCATCGAAATGTGGGCTACTCGCCTGCTTGCGTTCGCACAGCTTGTGACACTCTCGATATCTGTACCTCCGGGATTTCCGTCATCTGGAAATGGCCTCTGGTTCAACACATCGGCCAATGTTTGGGCTAAGGAATGGCTCCCCGTTGGCAATGGGTATCTCGCTGGTAAGAAATCGTGAATGCTATTTACAATCTATCCTCAGTCCAGTGGTATAGCCATGGTACCCGGGGGGACCACCTATGAAGCTACTCAACTGAATATAGAATCTCTATGGAGTGGTGGACCGTTTGCTGACCCTGTACAGTTCATTCTTTCCTCCAAACTTGCCTTGTAATGATCTCAGTCTATCATAGTCATATAACGGCGGCAACAAGCAGCCTGATGATCAGCTCAGCACCGCTCAAGTCATGGAAGATATCCGCCAACACATCTTCCAGAGTCCTTCTGGTGACATCAGCAGTAAGCTCCGCTGACTCCGCTGAAAACTTCATGACATCTGATATGGAGGTGTAAAGGCATCTCCCAACTTACGACAGAATCTGGCGCATATGGTTAGTCTGATTATGGTACTATATTGAAATAGACTGACGCGTGTAGGTTCTTATGCCGGGGCAGGATACCTCATTTCTTTCATTAATACTACGGGTACCGTATCTAACTATGGTCGTTATTTGGATCTCGACCAAGGCATCGCACGTACTATTTGGACTCAATTAGGAACCACTTACGTTCGGTAAGCATACTTTAAGCTTTAATGAGCTCCAGATTTCAATTCCTCCATCATAGCACTACAATTTGCTCCCATCCTACACAATCATGCACACAACATATCACTACGAGTGATTCACAAGGAACTGTTACTACCCTTCCGGATCTTTCATATTCATTTTCTCCAAGCCAAGAAACCGGCCTTCCTGCACCTAACATTACATGTCTGGATTCAAACACTTTACAAATCCGTGGAAATATCGAGCCGAGTGGCGGAATGATTTATGAAATCTTAGCTCGCCTCCAGACTGTTCCTGTCAGTGATCAATCAGAAACCACCCAATGTATTCAATATCCTGTACCTTCCGGTTTTCCGGCGAATGCCACTCTCCAGGTGAAAGCTGGCACTTCACGCGAGGCGTGGATATCGTGGGTTGGAGACACTGAATACTCCATGGATACGGGAAACTCCGATTTTGGCTATTCATTCCGTGGATCGGATCCTCACAATGTCCTCCTTGGTCTCATTTCCTCACCAACTCTCGATACCTCCTCATTTTCGTCCATACTCTCCCAGCACGTGGCGGATTATAAAGCTGCACTGACGGACAAGTTCTCATTATCTCTGGGACAGACGCCTCGACTCGATGTTCCCACGGACGTCATCAAGGCGGCGTACCAGATCGATATTGGGGATAGATATTTGGAATGGCTATTATTTAACTACGGTCGTTACATGCTCGTTAGTAGCGCACGAGGCTTGCTTCCGGCTAATTTGCAGGGTAAATGGGCTAATGGATATTCTAACGCGTGGAGTGCTGGTGCGTGTGTGTTTCATGACGAGTCTGTTTCTTGATCTCATCCTTGTATCTCAGATTACCGTATGTCGTGCAATACTTGGGATTTGGATGCGCGAAATGACTATCTTTCAGATTCGAACATAAATATTCAAATGAATTACTGGGCTGCGGAGATGACGAACCTCGACGTTACTATCCCTCTTTTCAACTACTTCGAGGTTCACTTTCTATTGTAATAATTTGACATCTTCTCTGACTTATCATAACAGAAAACCTGGGCGCCTCGTGGTGCTTACACAGCTCAGGTCCTATACAATATCTCAAGAGGTTGGGTCACCCATAATGAAGTAAGTATTTGAAAGGTTGTGTTGAAGTGATATTCTCACGCAGTTCTAGATGAATGTCAGTACCCCTGGGATTGCTGTAGTTCTTGAATTGACCGAACTCACGCAATGACAGATCTTCGGACACACAGGCATGAAAGGTCCTGGAGACACAGCATCATGGGCCGATTATCCTGGTATGTCGATCCTTTTGTTGACCCACCGAATCTCAAGTATGCACTCTCCAAATTCCAGAATCTAATGTCTGGATGGTATGTCGCTTTCGCCATAGACTATAATATAACTTCACTCGTCTGATGCATAGATGGTCCATGTATGGGACCACTTTGACTATACTAACGACATTGCCTGGTGGAAGTCTCAAGGATGGCCACTCATCAAGGCGCGTTTCATTTGGTCTTAAGCTACATGATGCTGACTATGACCCATCAGGGTGTAGCGAGCTTCCACCTTGACAAACTGATTCCGGATCTCTACTTCAATGATTCGACCCTTGTTGTCAACCCGTGCAATTCTCCAGAACAGCCGCTGATTACTTTTGGTAGACTTTCATCTTATAGCACTCCAGAAATCTTCAGCCGACGTTGACTTGACAGGGTGTTCCCATGCACAACAGCTGATTTGGCAACTTTTCAATGCCGTGGAGAAAGGGTTTGACGCTTCGGGCGATACTGATACCGCTTTCCTGGCTGGTATGTTACTACCAATCCTGTCCGGTTCTTTCCCAAAATTTCATGGTAGAGGTCAAGGCAAAACGCGCTCAGATGGACAAGGGCATCCATATAGGCTCTTGGGGTCAGCTCCAAGGCGCGTTTCTGCTATTCGTTGCGCGAGGTAATGCTCACCTACCTATCACTAGAATGGAAGGTCGACAGGGACTCCCCAACTGACACTCATCGTCACCTTTCACACTTGATCGGTCTCTATCCTGGATACGCCATTACTGGTTATGATCCTTCTATACAGGGCAAATTTACCAACCGACAAGTCATTGACGCCGCAACTGTCAGCTTGATACATCGTGGAAATGGCACAGGTCCTGATGCTGATTCTGGCTGGGAGAAAGCCTGGAGAGCGGCTGCGTGGGCTCAGCTAGGAAATGCTACCCAGTTTTATCATGAATTATCAGTGAGTTTATCCGGCTCCAGGTTTTCTTTCGCTCCTGACTGTAGCGACGCAGTACGCAATCAATCGCAACTTTGGACCCAGCCTCTTCAGTCTCTACAACCCATCTGATCCCGACCCCATCTTCCAAATCGACGCGAACTTAGCATACCCCGGGGCGCTTCTTGTGAGTTTCTTTCTATGGTTATACACCCTCCAATTTTATCTCACCATATTCTTTCTCAGAATGCACTGTTCCAAGCTCCCGACGTCGCCAACTATTCCATTCCTCTCACAGTGACGCTCCTTCCTGCGCTTCCCAAACAATGGCCTTCGGGATCAATAACTGGTGCGCGTCTTCGTGGTGGCTTAACTCTCGACTTCCAGTGGAAGAATGGGGAACCGGTTAGCGCGTCTTTGAAGGCAGACGCCAATGTTGTGTCGCGAAACGTTTTAGTTCTATGTAGAGGGAAGACACTTGCATCCTTTAGGACATCGAGTGGGCTCACCACATCAATCAGCAGCTTTTGAGAACGATTTCTCGTGTAGAGATAATGTCAAGTGTACTAGCGAGGAGTATCTTGCCGTCCTTTGAGCTAATAACTGTGTCGAATGGTATGTATCTTCATGGGTATGACTCAAACCTGTTGCACATATGCGCTGGTGACATGTTTATGTTTGAACAATTTTCTTGAGTATTTTCCGATCGACTCAGTTTACTGTCGAAGATTGGCTTTTCTGACCTCGTTTCGGCACTATAGAGATGGAATAATCTAGCTTGGAAGGGACGTTGGAAAAAAAATCGTTCTGGCTCGAGAAACACGAAACTTCCAAAAAGAACTTGCGGGCACTGATGATGAATTCTAAGATTAGAGGATCGTGGTCTATAACGAATCTGGAAGGCTTCAAAACACGTCCACGTCACCTAGCTGCATTTATGGGAGGTGGCAACGCTCACCGGAATTGACAGATAGCTCCGGGATCTGGGATATCATCTGTTATAAACGCAACGAGTATACGGTCTGTGCCTTCGGCATAGGCCTGTGGCTCTTGCTTGGTCCCAGACCCAGCCTCACTTTGTTTGGTTAGGTCCTCAATATTCTACTCAATGCTGAGTCCCAGATCCAACCTCACTTTGTTTGGTTAGGTCTTTGTATCTCCAATTCAATGTTAAGTTCCAGACTTAACCTCACTTTGTTTGGTTAGGTCCTTGTATTTCTAACTCCATGTTAAGTCATAGACCTAACTTCACTTTGTTTGGTTAGGTCTTTGTATTCTCTGATATCCAGATTCAAACTTATTTCTTTCAATTTGGTTGACTCAGTATTTCTTTTCTTTTACAATTCGATGCTGAGGTATTATATACAAACTAATTATATATCTATAATTACATTATTAAGAAATTACTACAGTCCACTGGTATGTATTAGAGATGCTAAAAGTTATAAAAGTTAGTACTAACCAACTAATTATATAAACTGTCACACTTACATTTGTAAACTATTGAGAATATTTATACTACACTGTCAAGCCGTGCATATCAGGTGCTAAAAGTCTAGAAGTCAGCAAATTGTTATTTCAATCAATACAAAGCCATACTTACATTTGTAAACCATTCAGGATTTCTTGATATACAATATTGGCAGTCTGTCTTGATGTATTTTCCTTTCCAAAATCACTTTGATACAATCTCCTGATGTGAGAAAGTGCAACATATAGTTGGCTGTATGCAAAGACTGATGATCAAAGGTCCAATCCAACATGCTTGACTGATTGACCTTGGGACTTGTTGATTGTCATAGCAAAGGCCAATCAAACTGGGAATTGTCTCCTGCATAATAGAATTGGCAAATCTTCTTCAGAAAGTGTTGCTCAAAGATATGCATTAAAAAACAATACATTTCACACAGCTAATGTTTGAAAATGCTGCAAATAGTTAAAAAAACACCTGAACTATCAAGTTTTAAGCATTTTATCCCATATCCTTGGCCATTTTCGATCATGAAGATTCATTGACTTAGACTTGTTTTGATAAGAAACACATTCTTCTTTCTTCCCCAATAAATGGCTAAAATTGTTGCTCAAAGAGGTACATTAAAAGACAGTGCATTTCACACAGCTGATGCCTGAAAAAGCTGCAAATAGCTAAAGGCAGACAGTACATACATTTAAAATAGCTGATACATGGAAAAGGCTGACATAGTGAAAGATTGCCTATGTATCAAATTTAATAGCTCAAAAAAGCATTAGATTCATTTAACACATGCTATAAACCAAAGCTGTCTGTTATACCATTTTTTTATCTTAGTCATCACATAAGTTTCCAGGAGAAACACAACCACTTTCCCAGAAGTCATTGCATAATATATAGACAAGCTATGGTCCATGCCTTTGGCATGGGCCTGTAGCTCTTGCTTCTTCCCAGACCCAACCTCACTTTGTTTGGTTAGGTCCTCAATATTCTACTTAATGCTTAGTCCCAGTCCCAACCTCACTTTGTTTGGTTAGGTCCTCATATTTCCAGCTCAATGTTAAATCCCAGACCCAACCTCACTTTGTTTGGTTAGGTCTTTATATTTCTAATTCAATGTTAAGTCCCAGACCCAACCTCACTTTATTTGGTTAAGTCCTTGTATTCTCTTAACTCAATATATACAGTGACTCAAAAAACTGTCCCAATGTTTTATACTTTTTGAATGATGACATTGGCATGGAAGATTGGAAGTATTTAAAATTCTGGTTAAATCATGTAAAATACTATGGCATTGCAGCTACAGACTGCATCTTAGCCTATGTAATTAAATCAAAACTGATGGAGTAATGGCCATTTTAAAATATTCACTCATTGGGACAGTTTTTTGAGCATCTCTAATTT
>JABFYK010058470.1:0-16431 GCA_018849495.1 Termitomyces sp. T123_Mx157 | reverse complement strand
ATGCTCCAGAGATCTCCGCGGGCCTGGGGGGAGCCGCGGAGGCGCCAGAGAAGCTGCGGAGAAGCTGTAACCAGTTCTGGAAGTTGGAAAATGGAAGTCCCCTGACAGATACCTGATGCCCAACCATCCAGTTGCAAAGTCTATTCCCTTGCACTCTGTGAGCAGGACAAACTGAATGTGTTCTTGCAGGAGAACTTTAGCTCTAGCAGAATACAACTCTCTAAGTCTCCAATGGCCTCCTCAGTCTTCTTCATTAAGAAGAAGGATGGGTCTCTTTGTTTGGTTCAGGATTATCAAGTCCTGAATGCAATGATGGTAAAGAACCACTACCCCTTGCCACTCATCTCGGAACTTGTCAACAACCTTTAAGGTGCACAATACTTCACTAAGTTGGATGTCTGTTGGGGCTACAACAATGTGCACATCAAGAAAGGAGATGAGTGGAAGGCAGTGTTGAGAACCAATCATGGACTCTTTGAACCTCTGGTAATGTTCTTTAGTCTCACTAATAGTCCAGCCACTTTCCAGACAATGATGAATAATATCTTCCATGATCTGATTGCAAAGAACATTGTTTGTATGTATCTTGACAATATCCTCATCTACACCAAGACCCTAGAGGAACACTGTTGGATCATATGCATATCCATTCTTGCCAATAGTGCATGTACATCACATATATTCCATGATTGTGCTTGCTTCTCATTGTATGTTACAACTCCTGGACACCACATCAATAGATTCAGATCTGCCTCTGGCATGGGCTGCAGCACTATCAGATTGCTGTGCAAAGTTGGCAATAAATCCATTACTATAACATTGAAAAATGCCATGCATGCACCTTCTGCACCATTCAATCTTGTGTCCATCAGCCAGATGACTGATGCCAATTTCACTCTTGAGTTTGAGGGTAACCTACTTCATATCTATGCTACTGAATCAAAGAATGAAGTTATTTGTGTCATGAAATCTGGTGGCTGTGAGAAGATGTTGGTCATGGATGGTCCAAGCCAAGCCCACCACTTATGATCTAACACTCCTGTTAGGAGACGAGTGATGAGTGGGCTGGCCTAGAGCATGGCAGAGGGCAAGGCAGAGACAAGGGGCAGCACTGGCTGAGCTCACAGTTAGGCTACTGAATAAACCTGAGAGCCATGCTATTGTTCAGACTGGGGCTAGTCTAGCCCCAAGTCTGCCTTATATATACTACAGGACTACTAAGTATGACTAAGTACCTATGACTACATCAGAGGCTGCTGACTACAACCTAATGACAAAGTGGAGGCCAATGACTATGACATATTAACTAATTAGGTCCAGTAGTAAAAGGATCAATGATAACAACAATACATCAGATGCCAAGTCTGATATACTCATTAGGCCTGGGAGCCAAGACAGAAAGGGAGTAAGAAGAGGCCCAGTGGTCCAGAGGCTGGCTAGATAGGATGCCAGTACTCACAAACTAAGCTGAGCTAGGGTTGGGACAGTCCAAGGACCAGTCCCCTTACAGATCCAAAGTCTATTAAGTATTTGTACAGAGTCTATGGACATGATTACTCACCTGGCAGAGGGAAATCCAAAGAGAACAAGTCTAAGGAGCTCCCTGGCCAGGTATCATGCTTCAGGAAAACTTCTAACCCTAACCCAAAGGTGCAAACTCTGGAAATTACCATAACTCTGGAGATTGTACCAAAAATGGAAATCCACTGTAAATGGCCTAGATCTCCCAGCATGTGACCACATGAACATATAACCAAAACATAGCCCTTGGTCAAATGTATTTGTCACCAGACAATGGGAGGATGAAGATGAAAGGCAGGCTGGAAATGAAGGAAACAAACCACAGGGTCTGGGTGTGTGCATTGCACAAGTAGAGGACTGACCTACAAGATTTATATGGACCACAAGACCTTGAAAATTTTTGACAGGCAGTGGGACTTGTCAAAGTGTCAAGCTAGATGGATGGAGTATGTTGGTCAGTACAATTATACAATTCATTACATTCTAGGGGAGGATAATACCATGGCAGATGTGCTGTCAAGATTTCCTGAGGTAGAAGAGTTGTTGGTGGCCACAGTTTTGGCATTGGAAGCGGATGAAGAAATGTTACAGGTGATTAGGGAAGGTTACTTGGTGGACAAATATATGAAACAGATTCTGGAGGATTCTAAGTGGGGGATGACCATGCCAGGTCTGAAGTCTAGAAATGGATTTTTCTACATAGGAGGTCATTTAATCATTCCCAAGTACTTGGGATTGTGCAAGGAATTGTTTTGTTTGGCGCATGACAAGTTAGGCCACTTTGGTGTGGACAAGATGTATGCAGTGCTGTGATATTCCTATTATTGGCCAAACATGCAGCAGGACCTAATCAAGGGTTACATACCGTCTTGTGAGGAGTGTCAATGTAACAAATTGAGGATGTTGAAGCCTATTGGACCTTTGCATCTATTACCTGTTGCTGAATGTTGTTTTGGGCCGGTCACTCTGGATTTTGTAGGGCTGTTGCTGATGGATTGGGGGTTTAATGAATTTTGCTCAATGGCATGCCAAGCAGGGGCAGATATCCAGACTTCTCCCTGTAAAATGATGCAGATGGGAGAGGAGTTTGCAGAGATATTTTTTCAAGATTGGTATTGCAAAAACGGGTTGCTCTATGAAATTATAACAGATTGGGACATGCTTTTTTACATCCGGGTTTGGGAAGGCCCTGATGAAGCTCACGGGAATCAAACATAAGATGTCTACCTTGTTTCATCTTCAGACCAATGGGGCCTCCAAACATTCAAACAAAACCATTGTACAGTGCATCTGTTTTCATGTGGATAGACTGCAGACAGGTTGGGTCAAGGCCTTGCCACTGATAAGATTTGGAATGATGAATACCATTAACGTGTTGACAGGTTACACACCATTCCAGCTCAAATCCGGCTTTACACCTTGCATGTTGTTGCCCTTGTACACCCTGTCCCATGGAAACTCTTGCTGAGGACCTCGTGTTACGAGTGTTGATGGAGATCAAGGGTAATTTCCTGGAAGTGATGGACAATCTAATGACGGCGAGAATTAATCAGGCTCACCATACAAATTCTCATCGTGCCCCTGAAGTCCCGTACAAAGTTGGAGATAAGATCATGTTATCCACTGTTAATTGTCGTCGAGAGTATATGAAAAAAAAGGATGGGCATGTGGCAAAGTTCATGCCTCGGCAAAATGGTCCCTTCATTGTGCTGGAGGCCTTCCCAGAATTGTCGGAATACGTTTTGGATCTGCCAAGATCTATGAACATCCTGATATATAAGATTTCATGCAAACCTGTCATCTCCACACATTGAAAACAACAATGTCTTGTTCCCGTCCTGGCAGTTGGAGATGCCCGGTCCCATTTTGCCAGAGGATGGTCAGGAAGAGCATTTTATTGATCGCATCCTTGATGAGTGTCCCCGAGGCCGAGGGATGCAGTACTTGGTGAGATGGCGTGGTTATGACCCAGATCACAACAAATGGAAAAGTGGCAGGGAAATGGAAGACACCATGGCTTTAGATATCTGGGAGAGGAGGAAAGAGGAGTTAAGGGGGTAGTGATTGTCCTGAAAGTAGGAGTGAGTGTAAGCATGTTGCTTACCACGAGTTGCGTCTTGGGCTTATGACGAGACGTTGGCGACGCGATTACGGGGATTCGGACCGAAGAAAACTCGATGACGACGCGCGATCGGATAGCAAAACCTTAATTCGATTGATAATATAAACTAGACTATGCTGTACTCTTTGGATTACGGATTTCTCGAGAATCATACCTTGTCCCATTCTGACGCTGCGATATCAGTGAAGCAGAGTGGATACGCTCTCTTACAGCAACCCTCCTATGGATCCATGTAATTTGGTTTCAAAGCACTAATGAAAAGGAGACTGCAGCAGAGTGTTTAAGGGTATTCCAGGAATCATTCTCCTCCTCTGCATGTTGTATGTGATTGTTCTACCTCACCTTCACATCTTATGTTTACAACCTCCCTCCAAACATAACCTTCTTGGTTTTGACCCAGAGACAGCAACAAGAATTGGCACACAGATACATAAGTAGCTTTGAATGACGTCTCTTTCATGAGACCACAGTCCAGCCACAGTCTTTACAATAGATTATCAAGCTTTGTTACACTCTCACACAGGATGATGTATGGAACTAGTGCTTCCCCATCTCTTGGCTGCACATTCATGTATATCTTAATATGTTCTATGAGTACATACCATTGTTCCATCAGATCCCATGATACTATAGATTCCCTATGCCACTGTAGATCAGCGTATCACCGAAGTCATAAGTAGTGCAGTATCAATTTCTCACTCGTCTGTCATCAAAAGCATGCCAGCCGAATGGCACTGCTCTGTGTGCGAGGGACAGGAACAGACTTGAATGGGCGACAGCCTGTAGTGAACAGTGCTATGACATTGAGCCTTTCTTTTTTTTTTTTAATACTTAAACTTCTATGAGTCAAGAAACATACGCGTCAGGAACATAACAGTTTCAAAAATCATCCTGCTGACCTTCCGAGAAGAGAAACTGATGTAAATCAGTGCAAATGCATGAGCCCGTACCAGAAAGTGATGAAATCAATGATATGATAGCCAAGACTGACAACTGAACAAACTGAGCAGGGAATATAGAGCACTCCTACTAGAGCACCTTTTGTCGCTACTGCATCTTCGTACGAGGCAGTGGACGGGACATCGACAATGTCTTCTCTCTGTCCTATGAAGGTGGGAACAACGACAAGAAGGAAGAAGAGAGGAAAGCGAGGCACGGGACACAACTGAGTGCAGAGTAAACGTAAGCAGAAACAAATGGTGGCGGAGAGCCCCTGAGAAGAATACCATCACGGAAACGGAAAGGAAAAAGAAGTTCCTGGAGAAGGGGTTGAGCGTAGCAACCTCGCTACCTCGACTTAAAGCGGCATGCTATCATAAAGCAGAGCGCTTCATGGCGAAAGAAGCCACATCCGGTTTCGTTGTAATATTCAAAACATGAGCTCTTAACACAAAGGGAAAGTGGCAAATACTTGCAGACGAGCATGGTAAAGGTATAGTCGGTAAGCAAATGACAGATGAGAGCTGCATTTTGATTACTTACATGCTGAGCTTGAAGAAAAGACGAGGGATCCGTAACGAACGGCGAAGTGAATCAGGATGTTACAAGGGGAAGTGACTGGAAGTGACAACAAGGGAGGATGCCAGACTGACCTCACTGTCAGCGCCGTGTTTGAGAAGACACTATTTGTACAAAGCTCCCGGTAGTCGTCTTCCACCAAGTAGCAGCTTGACAGCCCGCGATCAAACAACCTTCAAGTTGGTCTGCAGAGCGTGATTGATCGATTTGTTTTTGCTGGCGACAGTGGCATGGACTTACAGATGTGACTCGTTTAGGACTTCGAGGTGATCAAGGGGGACTAATATTGCCCGTCATGTTTATAGCTACTTCATTGAACCCTGACTATAATTCGTGTCAATGACATGTACAAGGAGGCTATAGCTAGTGTGGTTCCATGTTTTTTTTTTGTCTTTTGTATTTTAAAGTTTCAGTGTCAAGCGGTTGCATAACAATTACCTTTTTGTCTTCTTTGGCCGAACCAATAATGGTTGGCCGTCTTGACAACAGTCCCTTATTCCTTTGGTCGCGACGGAGTGGCCCATACCATTTTTGTCCTCATCCACAGCCATGTTCGCAACAAAGGCCTACGCAACGTATCATATATATCTCCCCTTGGAATACCCTTGGAGTGATTTCCTGCTTCACTCCTCCGTACATCTCATGCGCGGCACCCTTCTTGCAAGATGAACGCAGGCTATCCATCTTATCCATACACACCCTATTATCCGTATCCATACTATTATCCAAGTCCAAATCCAAACTACACGGGTTCCACGTGAGGACCACTTTATTCCAGCCGTGTATTGTTTTCACATACGAAATAGAGCTCCTCCACCTTATTCCACCAATTCAACACAACCCTATCTTACTCTTCCACCCTTGAAAGCCACAGTTGATATCCCTCCGCTTCAGGTCCCGATAGCTCCATATCATTGGGATCCTAACAAGCCGTGTATGGAACCAATACCTCCTTCGCCGGAATCAGAAGAATTCGACGAAGACGACGGTTCTGAGGCTGTCTTCTCGCACACATACCCCTTCCCTTACGGATACACATACGAGTATGAGTATCCAAAGGAGAAGTGTCAGCGCAAACCTCAAACGTTGTCCAAGAAGTGTTCCACATCGAGGAGACGAAAGTCGCTGAGATCGTATGGAGCGGATCTCCCTTTTGATTCACTGAACCTTGCTCCGCGCCCTGCTTATTGGAGGCCTGACTACGTCCCCCCCCATTCTGTACAATCCGCATATGCAAAGCTCCGTCGGTTCACTTTAAGGGGCAAATCGACTGGTCAAAACTTCACTCCGTTGACAGGCAGTCACACAAATTATACCCTTCATTCATTGATACACTACGCTTCTTCTTCGACGCATCCCCTTGCGTATGACATTCGACAAAATCCACAGACGATCGACATCCAGTACCTCAATCTTCCAAGGCATTCAAACGACCTTGATGCGTACCAGGTGGCCACGACGCCGCCCATGCATGAGCTACATTTATACCATCGCAAACTACCATGGACGATAACTATCCGAGCCACACAGACGAACGGAATTACTATTGGTGACATCTTCGATCAGATTTACGAGAATCTCTCCACGAGAGTCACTCGGCAGGAGTTTTACAACGTCACATTGAGTCCCTCCGATCGTGAGGAGATGACTACGGCATTTTATTACAGAGGAGGCTTGGAGACGGGCAATGGTATGCTGCGTGTAGATTTCCTTGGATTTGATGTGGTATTTTTAGGGCTTGCAAAGGGAAAGAACGGGCTCTTAGAGATCAAGACTGGTCCAGCCACGGCTCCTTAAGATCAAGATCTTTATCTTTATAGAACTTCGTTATGTATACCTTAATTTCGTCTTTCGAATTCGATAATTCAATTTTTTATGTATGACATTATATGTATAGATTACGTTGTGCTTATTCTTGTACTCTACCGTAATGCCTTGTCTGGGATATCTCTGCCCCCATGAAACACTTTATCTGTTGATTTAGAAACGATGGAATGAGACCAAGTCGCTTTTGATGTAGACGAAACCTACTAATCAACATAAGCATGACGTATAATCATGCCTTTTGTTCCCTCCAGTTCCCATCTAGAGAGTCCTCTACCAAGAAATCATACCAGAACAGTGCGATAGGTGCCGTTGAAAGATGCCATAGAGCATGAGCATCAATGACTCTGCTCCAAGGTGGGAAATCAAAGAGTTCTAACGCCGTTGCGACCGTTGTGAGAGCCACGAACACAGCTGCTTTGTATACGTAGTTGGGCCGATAAGATTTGGGTTGAGAAGGAAACCTCTGAAAAATCGATATTGGAAGAGCGTATACCAACCATAGTACATTATGCGTGAGACCGACTAGGAGGTTAAATGCCATGTTGTAGGTGTAGTCAAAGCGCGGAAGAAGGGACAGGTACGAGACATGAGCCACGTAAGTGACGATACACAATAGAGACCAGATCCTGCGTAGTGGTCGGGTATTTTGTGAGGTATCTGGGAGTGTTACGGGAGACTGGCGTGGATAGAGGTGGAACAGCCGAACGACAGTATAATAAAGGGCATAAAGGATGGCGAGCGCTGCAGAAAAGTAGTCCAATTTTTCTGTAGTTGGGAGGTCTACATGATGCTCGGGATGAGACAAAGGCTAATGTCTAAGCCTGAATTGAACTCGCCTCGGGTATGAAATACCGACGACCAGATCCATGCGTTAATACTCGCGAAAGACCAAATTTGGTAGTAAGATCGCATATAATGAGTCTTCGGTATCCGTTTCTGAACTTTCAGTGCGCCTTGAGCATGATACCAGAGATTCAAGAGGGAAAACACAACGGAAGCGGGTTCCTGTATGCCAGCAAGACGCCAGAATGGCCACTTTCCGTAGTATTGCTGCACAGGTACCCCCTGTTGTATATCGCGACTCGTAATCTCATGCATACATGAGTATTTACAATCATCCTCGCACGTCCACCCCGTGAATTGCAGGACCAGGGACAAAGACTTAGTGTCGGTGGTTGATTGACAATGATTTGAGGAACAAGATTTGACACATTGTTGAAACTCGGGTGATCTGTCTCCGGAAGAGGCTAATACAGATCCGCAGAGAGTTACTATGAGGAAGAAACGGCCATTTGTGAGCATGGATGGACCAGCAGAAAAGGGGGTTGTAAGTAATTGCAAGATCTGAACAAACTTGCACCAAATATGCATCGGCATGTCGGCTTCGAGTTTTGTCCATTTCGGTAGCCCTCAACGCATGCGCAAAGGCAATAGAGTGTGATCTTACTTTAATCCTTGTATTTTAAATATTCTGTTGATACGGTAAGCACAGGTATATCGAATAACCATCACACATCTAACAGCGTCCAAAGTGGCCGTTGCACGCTTTAATTCACCTTCAAGTGCGCGTAGGACCCATCGCATTGAAACATGGCTCGAACCTTCCAGTCCACGACTTTCTCGTCATCTCCCTACTTTTTTGACCGTGGTGCACACGGTACTGCCCAACCCATAACAGAACGTATCAATGTAAGTCTCAAAACTTGAACATGTAAGGATACCATCAAAACCCAAGTCAAGCCTCACTCTCGGCCAATCGTTTCGTATTATTCGCCAAAAGGAGTCGGACAACACCATTATGGAGTATGAACCTTATAATCAATCTCAACGCCTGCATCTCAACTCAATTCAGGAACGACATCCAATGAAACCCCACCGTCTAACGTTGACTAATGCTCTTGTTATGGGTTACGGCCTTGATAAACAGATTCACAACATATACGATCCGCGACCTGCGACGCAGGCTGAGCTAGAAGCGTACCATGATCACGACTACATCGATTTTCTCTCTAAGTAAGTAGTCAAAGCGTATACACCATTTATTAGTCAGTTTTCTGATTCCTTGCCTTAGAGTGACCCCAGGGAACCAGACACAAATGAGACAGATGATTGATATTTTCAATTGCGTCGAGGATTGTCCTATCTTTGCTGACATGTTGGATTTCTGTCGCATGTACGCCGGAGCATCCCTTGCTGGTGCTCGAAAACTCTGTGCTGGTACTACTGACATTGCCATTAACTGGTCTGGGGGCTTACATCATGCAAAACGTGGGGAGGCTAGCGGATTCTGCTACGTTAATGACATCGTGCTTGCCATTCTTGAGCTTCTCAGGTTCGTCATCTGCCGTAGCGGCCAACATCATTGGTTCAACACGTATTGATATCGATAGATACCATCCACGTGTTCTGTATATCGACATCGATATCCACCATGGCGATGGTGTTGAGCTTGCTTTCTATCAGAGTAACCGTGTTATGACTGTTTCTTTCCATAAGTACACCGGCGACTTTTTCCCTGGCACGGGGAAACTTGATGATAATGGTAACGGGCCTGGAAAACACTTCTGTCTGAATGTGCCTTTACAGGATGGTATTGACGACGACATGTATCTGTCCATCTTCAAAACGGTCATAGACGATACTGTTACTGCCTTCCGTCCTTCTGCCATTGTTCTACAATGCGGTGCCGACTCTCTGGGGTGTGATCGTCTTGGTGCCTTCAATCTCTCTATTGCTGCACATGGCGAATGCGTCAACTTCGTTCGAAAATACAATGTCCCTCTACTTGTCCTTGGCGGGGGAGGTTACACCATAAAAAATGTCAGTCGATGCTGGACGTACGAGACTGCCGTGTTAGTAGGCGCTACAATACCAGACGAACTTCCTGCCACAGTCTACGACTCCTTTTTTGAGGATTCACACTGGAAACTCCATCCACCACTTACTGGAAAAGTGGACAACCAGAACTCCGTTGCATCTCTTCAACGGATAACAACCAGCATACGACATAAATTGCGGTATCTACAGGGTGCGCCTAGCGTTGCGATGCAGGAGATACCTCCCGATCTGCAGGGACTTATGGGTGATGAGGAAAAAAATGCAGAAGAGAGAGATGAAGAGTCTAAAGGAACAAGCAGGGCAGGGGAGGTCAGGGTTGACACAAGTAATGCGAGGAATGAATTCTTTGATGGGGATAATGACGTCGATCGCGATGATGACGAGACACCAACTACACCTAATGCGCGAGGGAGGGGAGCCTCTCGTAGAGGTGGGCGAGGAGGACGACGTGGAAGAGGGCGCGGGCGTGGCAGAGGGGTTACGACGACGTCTGCTACTACGCGAGAAAATGGTGACGAAGACACAGAGGAAGTAGCTGTGGCTCCACCACGACGAGGAAGAGGAAGAGGAAGGGGTCGCGGTCGCGGGAGAGGTAAGGCTGTGGATAAGGACAAAGACAAAGAAAATAGTAATCCTGCAGTGGATTCGAGTTCCGGAACCCCTATGGATGTCGATGTTGATGTATGACTAGTTTGACAATCGTGATGCTAACTCCAGCTGATTTGTTCTTCAGGATTGAACCTGACCTATGTTACACGAGGCTTGTGAGGGCTACACCGATAGCTTCTATGGTGTTCATAGTGCGAGAAACACTACGTCTGGATTTACAACAAATCTATATTGTGGAATCATCAAGGATCAGGATTCCTTTTCTCCAATTGCATGCCATTTTCTAGACTAATATCCGAGTGGCGGCCTCAGTCCTCCGCAAAGTGGTGATTAAAGCGCACCCGAGAGACATCCGGTGTAGCTTGTCTCCCATTAGCATGCTATCAGAGTTATCAATGGTGCCACATGCGAGACCAACAGAGCATGCGTATGTTGTTGGGTCTCCAAATCAAGATTGTCTAACAAGGTGACGACAATTCACAGAAGTCTTGTTGGGTTCCCCCCTGAAGCTGAGGAACTGTAGCTAAGATTCAAACGGGGTCTACTCCGGGGACAAACGTCGACAAGGCTCCCGGTTTGGGCAGCTCGGAATACAATGTCCCATCCGTCTTTACGATTGAATTGCACTCTCTAAGCCCTTTGGTTGTTGAGATCTGTCATCACTTGTGTTCATGAACCACTAAAACAGATAGAGATGAAAGAATTGCGGTCGGCTGCTCAGAAATTGGGAGCCGATTGAAAAAATCGGCAACTTCTCGAGCGTGGGCCTTGAACATACAACGTAAGTATTATTGTAGAATCGACATAGTCAACCTGTACTAAACTTTGTCCTGCTCATTCAGGAGGGGGGATGTATACCTGTTTCACTGGTCCTTCAAACTCGCTTTCAATTGCTATCTCAGATAAATCACTATGGCGATGACTGACCAATCATTGGTATCGTAGTCTAGTCTCGAGCCTTCCAAAATTATCGAAATATGTCTGTGAGGGCCCGGATAAGATCAATAAGCACCATGTCTCAAGAGATAAATTGTGTTTAGGCATTATTGAGTGACAGAAGGGAGGTCCAGTGAGCTTGGATCTTCAAGCCTTCAAGCTCCAAACTTCAAGTTGACAAGCTGTTACTAAGTGGTAGTTACTAAGATTGATCTCTACCTGTGCTGCCTAAAATAGCAGCTATGGACACACCGGTAAGGGTACGCCATGACAGACCTAGTATAAAAAGGAGCGAGTGGGGTAGCATCAAAACCCCAAATGGAAAATCTTGCTACCATTGCGTTCGAAATGCCCAGAGTTGAACAATGAGACTAACTAAGATAAGGGCGTGGAAGATAGAAATTTGGATAAGTTACCCTGGGCCCAGCACGAGGTTATCTCCCAGGGAGAGTGCGATGAGTTTTTAGTGTACAAAGCCGTCTGTGAGCTTGATTTGTAACTAGTCAGTGTTAATGGTTAGCTCTTCAGGTATAATATTTGTGGTCCAGCTACTGACTTTTCCATCGAATTTTCTTTCTCTCGTCAAATAATCGATAAAACAGTCCGGTCCGGCCTCTCACAACCAATGCAAATAAATCAAGAGCCAGCTTCTTTTTCAGCAATGGAAGCTTGATTTTCAGTTTGCATTTACGGGCCTCCTCTACAAGATACCATGATTCAGCTTGTGCTAGTCCAACTGTTCGAGAATTACTCACGCTGTAATTTATGTAACATTGGTTTCACTCTCTTTTTCTATCTCTTGCTTGTCTAGAATAGTTTGGGTATACTGGGATGAGTCCTGAGCTCTATCCTCGTCGAGTGGACTGTTCAAGTCAGTCTCACTATCAGCCAACCAATTTTGAGATTTTTTGGGTTCGAAAAAGAATGTGAGGTTGGGGAAGGTGATTTCTCTACAGATAAATGCTTTGGGCCCAGTAGAACGAGTGTCTAGCATAGTTTTTTGTTGATAGAACGAGAATTGGGATTTTTTATTTATTCTGATTTTTGGAATTTTTGATTCACCACAAACACGTGTAGACATCATTTTGTGAAAGCACTGTACAAGTGCAAAGTACTCTGTAGGGAGAACCAAAGTAAAACAAAGATATCTCGAACGTGTAAAAGAGCACAGAAAGTTCAAGTACAAAGCATCGGAAGTCCATGAAAGCTCTTAGGGCAGAATAGCGCTGTTGCAGGCACCGCCAATCAAACTGTTGTTCGCGCCTATTCTTCCTGCAAGTGAAGGAGAGGCTATATTGGAGAATTTTAAGGCACACAAAATACAAATCGTCTCTCACTATGTTTTTACCTGACTCACACAATGATTTTATAATTTCAGCAAATCTGACCCTTCTTACAGATAGCATTGGCGCAGTTGAAATAGGCTTATGAAAGGTAGCAGTCGCCAGTTTCTGTAATGCATCCAAATAGTCCCTATACCTATCCAAGTAGCCCCTTAACATATTGCAACAAATCCTTACCCTGAGCGTAACGTTACTTAGGGGTCGCGCATATAGAAAAGATTACACGTACCCCACGTTTTTTCACGCCTGCTATCATAGCCTTGACGCCATCGAACTCCATAGATTCATCGGAAGATGTAGTATCCCCTCTCAGCCGGTCCACGAAGTCAAGCCCGAGCCTCTGCCTTTGCGTAACTCCATAACGTAAAACAACAGTGAGTACTGCACGCCAACCCTCTAACGTTGTACTCTGGCTATTTACTGAAGCAGAGGAGTTGGATCTTTGGAGAGATGCTGATGATGCAGATGCTGCAGCACCGGAGATGATGGGTACCGGAAACGTTGGGACTATTGTAGAACGCACAACATAAGGGCAATATGCACGGTGTTCCTTTAGAACGTCGAACGGGCGCTGGGTATTGAGTTTCGTTGATGAGATGGTGGGAACAGACGTGGAATCGGGAGTTGACTCCGCGGCGCCAGTGCATTCTATAGCGGCGCCAGTGGCAGTATGACGTGATTCTGCGGTATTTGTACTTGATTCAGGGCCAAATGCCCACAGCCCAATACGGCGCTGACAGAGGGTACAATGTAAGATAGTATCGCGCTTTACGCTAACATTTGACGGCATGTGAAACGTAAACTGAGCACTGGAGACACGAGAGGGTGTGGTGGATAACCCTTGCTGTACGGAGGATGGAGCAGAAGGTGCTGGTGATATCGGGCGCACAGAAGATGATCGTGAGAGTGAGATAGAGGACAGTGTGGACGGGGCAAGTAAATTGGCTCGAGCAAGAGATGGCCGTCGCGATGTGTCCGGAGATATAGCAGGGGCAACACTCCAGCCAAATAGAGAAGTTAGTATCGCCGCATTGGATGGTCCCGAAGTTCCACTATCGATATCGAAAAATACATTGTCGTCGCTTTGATCGGGGGGAGTTCTATTTAGGTTCGAAACTGACGAGTGGGTGTCTGAGGACGCTATGGCGTTAGACAAGGTGGATCGAAGGGACGTGATTTGAGTGGATGTCTATGGTCAATCTTAGCATACATGAGTAAAGCAGGGGATCGTGGCCAAAACATACCAAAGGATGTTTTATTTCGATATTACGCAGCCAAATATCCAAAGTCGTCGCATTCATCTTGATATCTTTCACCATGGTTGCTGGAGACTGGAGAGGAATACAGTAGATGGTCGCTACAGAATATCTTAGAATAATACAAAAAACTTATAAAAAAAAACAGAACATACGATCACATTGCCTGGTCTTCCATGGACAACCGTCCTTGTGTGCGTCTACTAGTGAAACTCGTTGCTTTTCAAGGAGTGCATTGGCTTTTGAAATCATGATCAAGATAATAAAAATATGCTAGAGATCTCTCACCAGCATCTTTACTCATTCCGCCTCTTCCAGCAATGGCCCAAGAAGCCCTACATAGTCCACAGACCAATCTTTCTTTTCCGTCATTGATCCAGCCGCATTTGGAAGCAGCCACAGCATCGATTGCAGGAGGCTTATTGGCATAAGTAGACAGTTTGAACGTTGAAAGACGCGCTAAGAACGCAGATAGAGAAGAAGGCCGGTAGTCTGCTGTGGGCGGTAGTGGCGCCACGGATGAACCACACTTGGATGACAACGCCTTTCGAGTACGCTTTGCGGCACGCGCCAGGATCGCCGAAAGATGGGGAGTGCTTTTGGTGATTGGTAACGCCACTTCCGTGGCCTGCTGAGACGGTCTAACGAACCATTGTCAATGATATGTGAAAGTTAAAACGCGTGCTCCCAGATGCTGACGAACTGACTCTTGTTCTTCTTTCCCTTTTATGCCATATTTTGCTAACGTGGAATATAAGGAGCGTATCGTATGTGACTTTTTCAGTGGAGGAGGACGTTGTATGTCAAGAGATGAAACTGCGTTGTCTAAGGTCTGAAAGGCGTCGTCTAATTTCCTCTATGATAGTGTCAACTAACAATCAGCTGATTGCGAGTGAAAGGACGTACTTTAGTCGTTCGCAACGTTAAAACAACCTCCGATTCAGCCTCTGCTGCGCCCACGACACGAAAAGGCGTTCTGGGTATTGGTGGGTTTGGCGAGGCCATGGTGGCTGTGTTAATACAACTGTCGGCAAACTTAGGTCTCCATCCTTACCTTTTTAAGTAGTAGTAGTATATATGCTTCCACTCGCTGAACACCGGGGTCCCGAGATTATCCGGATGCAAGACAAACTATGTTTGAGTTCCTCGCCTACGGAGTGGGGAGCTTGCTGTCTCCAAGTAGCCATACAATGTTCAGCCCAGTCAAAAGTAGCTACTCATTGAAGACATTCACTAAGGTCCATGCCATAAATAAGTATTTAGTGTAAATCCAGGAGCTGCACATCTGGTGTCATCCTCTCTCAGCATTTGTATTGACTCTGTCTGTCTCTTATCCCTACTGAAGTCAATCAATTCCAAATGGAGTTTGAAAAGCCAAACCTGCAAGTTTCTTAATACAGAAATAGCAACAAATGTGAGTCCAGATGAGAAATCCTTTGGCCCAAGACTTTCAGCCAATAGATTCATAGATTCAAAGTCATCTGCATTTTCCTCTGAGGCCTTCTTTGCAGCTTGACTACTATCATGTTTTGCTTGACAGGGAACAACAGGTTGGCTAGTTCAAGCCAAGCATTGCATATTACATTTCTGTTCAGCTTTTGTGGGGAGATTAAGAACTTTATATAATTGTGTACATTCTTCCACAGTAACATTACTCCAAAATGGTTGAAAGCAGTTCGTAATCATTGGGCAAGGTAGAGTAAGTGCAAAGTTGAAGTAATGCATTACAGAAATGAATTTGTTCATGATTTCCTCCTTTTTGGTGGAAGATGTGAGAAAGAGTAATAGAATGGGTAAAAGATTCAGAAACTCAATGGCCTTCCAGAGCCAAACCCAAGCAACAATCACTAGTTATTTTTGACGAATATAGTGGTGTGGTATCAATAGGAGGAAGTTGTGCAAAGTCATCAAAGAATATGGCAGGAAGACTACCTAATACTTCTTCAGAAAGAATTGTTGTAGATACCTGACCAAATTGAACTTGGCCCACCATAGATCTCTTAACAATTAAAAGCTGTACATGTACAAATTCTATGTATTATGCACTTGGACAATTGAGACCATGGTGCACAGTGCTATGGGACTACTAAGGTGCTACAAGAGCTGTGAAATTCTGTGCCCCTCTGCATATGTGGAGAATGAGTGGGTGAGCTTATCCCAAGCCATTTTAGAGCACACTCCAGTAAAGCCAAGGAAAGGAGGAAATTAGTAACAGTGTGTGGTGCAGCTACAAGTGGCTGCTTGCAGGGTGAGTGGCAGGGCCAATGTAAGGGGATGGTCCCCCTATGACTGTTTGACTCTATTCCAGGCTTAGTCCAAGGATGATCCACCATTCTAGCTCATCTGACATACTGCCTGTCATGCCCTACATCCTTCTGTCCCCATTAGTCACTTTTCCTGAATCACATGCTTGGACCTTACTCAGTATAGATTGATTGTTAGCTTAGCTTCCATACATACC
>JABFYK010058469.1:0-16510 GCA_018849495.1 Termitomyces sp. T123_Mx157 | reverse complement strand
ATATTTACTGATTATGATGCTGTACTATATGCTGTTTCGAATCACTGTGGGCTCTCAACTGATTGTTGTGAGCCACCTTCAAACCTCCAAGTACGGAAGGTTGGATCCGATGTGTCAGTTTCTGTCCGGTGTGGACGCAGAAACAAAAGTGCATGAAGCACTGATACAAAATACCATATTCAGCCATTTGGCATTGGGGCCACCCCAACGTTCTACTTACTTCCGCTGCCACCGAGGCCCAAGCTCTCGAACGTCCATGTAGGTCCTACCTGGCCGGAGCTCTTCTCAACCACAAAAGGCACACAAGTCAGGGCGCTACGGCCGTCCATCCGCGTCCCGTGCACCCGGCTTCGACCAGTTTCCACGCTTGTCAAACATCCCGAGTCAAAACAGATGATCCTCCTGGTCCCTGTCCGGAACACACATACCCATATTATACCCCATACATACCCACGCACATGCCCCATGCCACACAGCCTCGTGATCTCACTAAGCCTTACCCCCAGCTTCTCGAAAGCTCTGCAATTCGAACTTTTCCCCCGACAGATTGGTTTGCCGGAAGTGGGGGACCGGCGGACTTGATCTGATTTTTGATCCTATTCGGAACGGCATAGGTGTTCATTGTAGCCGGGTTCCGAAGGTAAATATATAGAAATAAAGCAGTGTAAGTTGTTTTAAATTGCTGCGGCCGCCCGGCCGCGGCCCGCGTGCGTCATCGCATTCATCGTTGGTTTGTAACTTGTGTGCCTACGCTGGAAGGAACGTCCGATGCTCTGTGTGCCCAAACGTCCGATGCTCTGTGTGCGTATTCGTAATTGCTTACTGTGTCGTATGGAGATGCTCCGACTCGGTGCGAGGTCCAAGATCCAAGTTGCCTTGATTCCGCCCAAGTATGTCATTCGTATAAGTACATATGATATACTTACGGGGACGAGGCAGGGCAGCGGACCAAGTATACGCTACTACATGACTTCTCATTTCCCGAGATTAGTCCTCATGTAGCCTTAGGATACCCGACTCGCGAATAAACCTCGCGGCCATTCGCAGCAACTCGATAATAACATTCGTTATCTCCCCATTTGTTTGGTGCCGGAACACATGATATGCTTAGTACACGTTCAGCTGCGACGGGTTTGGAAATTGACCGTTCATTTCTCGACTTTCTTCTTTGTCATCCGTCGACTTTCCTGTGTATCCAGTACTTCCGCAAATCGCAGTGCTTTGAAGGATTGAATTATGTCCTGTGGAGAGACATCAGAATCAACCATTCGGTGCGTCATCCATCCATGCGTTGACAGCCTTTGACAGCCTGACGGCCTCGTACGGCATATACATACAAATCTGTCTTTACCCCCTCGCGTACGAGGCACCCGAGGGCTACGCCTAGGCTCACTAATCGATGATCCGGTATCAATGCTGTGAACGTCCTAGCCCGTATACACGGTACCCACGACTCGAAACACCACCTTCTCAGTGTGGTATTCATACCCCTTCCTTACATCCCCTTTGCAGAACTGCATCTAGTCTCGTCTAGGTTGTACATAGTTGTCACGCCACACTTTCTGACTTTTCATTGTCGGACCAATCCGACGCCTCCTGGCGCCCTTCACGACCGCCCGACCGCCCGACGGCGTCGGATGGGATTTCCCATTTGTTTTCTGGGGTACATTTCTCGATGATATCCATGATTTTGGGGTGTCAGAGTATTGCCACCTGAAATAAAGCTCGATGTTCCCATCTGGGATGACAGATCAGTACATGGGTAATGCTCGGACTTTTCATCTGCCGGGATGTGGCCGAGCCTGTCCATCGTCCAAATTTGTGGCGTTCGTGTCTTCTAAGCTCACCATCTGTCAGCCCCGGCTTATAGACCCGGCTCATAGAACCAGTATCAGTGCTCACGTGGTTGTTAGTATGAGGGGCTCTTCCCCTTCTATCGATTCACTCCCCACGCGCGTGAGACCTTTGACAACTGCCCATACGTATTATAAGCATTCAGGTACACCCCCGGGCCTTCCATTCTTTCCGTCGCATCACAGATCTCATTGTGACTTCTTTGGCGGCATGCACAGTGAGCAAGATCTAGGCGCAATCGTGTTCTATGCGGAGATATATGAGCGCCAAATACACTTGGTGATGGGCAGGCATTGCCCTCGTTCGCCGTGCCGGAGCTCAAGACCAGAGTCGTTCCCCGCTCGATCACGGTCAAGTCAAAACTTGCCTTGATCCGTCGATTTATGCTTGGGCCCGAGTGCCTCATAACGTCGGTGTGGGGTCCGAATTTGAGAGTTTCCTGCACGAATGTCAGTAATCCCAGTGAATTCGAAAGGGGGTGCGTTTCATCTCCATTCTTCCCACTTGTTTTTCACCAGGAGTTAATCTTTGGTATATCATCCTTTAAGCGTGCCATTTTTGGCGCGTCGATGCGGCGCATTCTTGAGCTAGATATGGCTAGGTCTGGCTGCTCTTGATCGGTGCCTTGTATCTCACATATCCCTTTAGAGAAAATGCTTCACTCAAAGTGACAGTCTCACAGACTATCCGGGTTTGAAGTATGCATGCGATCATCTTTGCTGATGGCTCCCCATCTTTGGAAAGCGATTTCTCTACCGTCTCAGCGGCTGACGCTTGATGACCAGTTGCAATACAGGGCCGAGCATATCTTGAGCATATTGGTGACACACTTCCCCATTGAGGCAAACAGACGGTCCGAATGGTACAACTCTGAGCGAACCCCCAATGTGGCGAAATCATGTAGTAATTCTCTCAAAGGAGTAATTATCTGGCTCATACTAACGTAGTCAGTTAACAGATATCTGCCTTCGCGTCAGAAGCCGACAACCATGGCTTTGTTCTGCGACGCTTCTCCTAGTCGGCTCCGTTCCGGATGCTTGTGTTCTCCTTCCTTATCTTTGTAATGGGATACGTACACAGTATCTTTACTACCGATCATGGCCCCAACTTCTCACCTTCTCCGCGATATTATCCTTCAGATATGTGGCTTCTGGTGGAGTTCAGATGCGTTACTTAATATACATGCGGCGCTCACGAGGTCTTTTTTCTGGTCGATTGCCATGGATTACTTACCTGAGGCAATGGGCAGTACGTCATTTCTTGATATTTGTAAGGTTCCTGTGGTCCACAACTTTTTGGTTGGTATACAATGTAACGTGAGTACTGTTCAACCTGTGCGCTCTTGTCTTATCTGTAAGACGTCCAACGGAACCCCGGCAACGACATACCCCTTGGCGCTTATATCTTCGCTTGTGATCCGATGGACAAGTCATACTGAAATAACATTGTTGTAAAGTTTCTGGCCCTTACGAGATCTATTGGAATCGAAGCACACAACCAAGCGATCTATGACTTGATCACGGCTCATTACTGCCTTGGTTCCTGGCCAACGTAAGTACATACCTTTTTGGTTAAACTCCACTCCAGTGCACCCGATGCTGATCTATTTGTCTCGCTCCTTTCGCCGTTCTAGAATCTCTTCATGGAGCAAGCTAAATTGTGCAAGACCACCCTTGACATGTAGTGACCACGATGGCAGACAGACGTCTTAGCATCGAGAACCGATCACGGATATACACCTTCCAGACCGCTGGGTAGATCCTCCTAATCTACTCTCATGTTCAGAGTGCTGTCAAAGATTTGATCGCCGAAGCTTGTCCACATGGGTTCATACAACGTGCCCGACGTGTCTCAGCTGTCCACCTTGCCGTACAAGCTCGTGACTACATACAAGGCATCTGGAGCGTCGGTATCGCACCCGATTTGTAGTCTGTCTATCCTCTATCAATGCCCAGATTAGATTGGCTTCGCTATCGTATCGCCTCACGGGTTCGAAACGTTCCTCCAGACCGACATGGACCAGTTTGCTGGTTCGTTTGGACAAATCGATGTGAAGCGTGCAAGTGAATCGGGTTCCCTGTCGAAAGGAACTGTCTTGACACTCTTGAAGCCTTGGAACCGTGGAGGTACTCTCGTTCTCGTCTTCCCTGATTGCCGCTTCGGCTAAGGAGCTGCTTGTGTCTAGATGATACACTGTACAGCAGAGACCTTAACCCTTCAACTTGACTGCTCGTTTCACGATGCAATCTCTTTGTTCACGACATTATTGGTCTAGTATTGACTCATCTTGTAGTGATTCGATCGAGAGCTTTCAAAGGGAGTCAAACAGTATCAGTAATATCTCGTCGATGCTGGAGATACCATGACTCGCAAAATTAGTTCTTTTCTTCGCGGTTCTTCGCTACTTCGAGAGCTCTTGACCTAAGCCTCCTAAACGTTTTGAAGTTGCCGGGGCGGCATTATATACGTGCACGTGCTTAATGACTCGACAACAGCGCTTCTATGGCAGATCATCCAATATCTGTTATCTCATTATTACATACATATAATCTTAAAACTTGCTGATAACGTTGCATAATTTTTAACTAACTGGAAAGTTGCGTCCTCTTAGTTTCATACTGGCAGTAGCTCATACTCACTGGCATGCCGAGATCATCTACCACGCTATATCGTGTAGGTATGTAGCCAGAAGACATCCTGATTGGCGATGATGATACAAGCTAACTTCTTAGAGGTGATAATCAGCGCACGACGACTTAATGCTCCGGACATAGGACAGGTCCCCAGACGAGGAAGACTCAGAAAATCCAAATGGGTTTGTTTTTGAATTTTTTCTTGTCTACTGAGGTGTTCATTTCAACCTAGGAATATCTTGTGAAGGTTTGGACCACAAAAAAAGGTCTCCTTAATTAGTGCTGACTGTCTGAGAGTGGGCTGGATATGGATCAGACGAAAACAGGTAAAGCCTCAGGCGCCGGTTTAATTGGCAAGTGGTGTTTCCTCACTTCTTGGTAGCTGGGAACCAGAGGAAAACTTTCGAAGAGGATGTAAAAGCCTTATCGCAAACTTTTGGAAACATGTGCAAACTAGAAAGGATGATAATGTTTATCCTGGATTTCGAGTCAATGCAGATGAGAAGTGGGTTGGTGAGTCGATGTGAAAATAACGCATTCGCTGGGAACATAAGCTCATTATTGCATGTAGAAAGAGAAAAAAAACGGTATTGCTACTGGCAGAAATTGAACAATGTCAGGGTTCCAGAGAGATATAGGAGTCAATCTGGTAACCGTCTCGGTAGAGCGGTGAGTTTGTACAGATGTGCATCGTAATCTTACTAGAAAACATCTTTCTTTTTGTTCATAGTGGGAAGGAGAACGATTTGAAACTTCAACCTCAGCGATGTCTCCAGTAGCTCGCTACCTCATCATTGTTATATGTCAATTTAATCAATCTTTCTACTAGAGTCCAGCCGCGTACGACGCTGATCCTGATCATGCTGACTCTGACAATGAGCCATCCGTTTCGAAGCGAAGATTGCACATGACAGTTGATATTTCAAAGAAGGTATGATTATATGATCGTGTTAGATTTATACATCGAGATTTTTGCCAGGACCATCCACTTGTCATTACTATTCCATCTCGAAAAAAAGCCAAACAGAGTTCCTCGGACTCTATCGAGACTGAAGTAGAACTCAATGAAGTTTCACTGCCCGACTATTCGAGAGAAGGCCTACAACTTTCGAAACAGCAGAATGTTGCAATCGCCCATGAGGACTTTTTCTGTTGATATTTGATTTTAAATTCTGATTCGTGAATCTGTAGCGAATGTCATCTCTCCTTTCACTGCCCGAACTGCAATTACCTCAAATAGCGCCCGAGTCACCCCGACCATCACATGAATATTTGCCTGACACCAGTACAACCACGCCTACTCTAGCGGTTCCACAGGAGTCGCAAGTTACTGAACAAACACTAGAAAATGATGTACCTTTTGAAAGCGGAATTTCGACAAGACAGCGGTTGTCTTTCGGAGCCCTGGCTCTGAGACCGCCAAAGGCCATTTCGGACACTGTTCTGGGATCAAAAAATCAAGGACTACCATCGAAGACTCCGTATACAAGTATTATGCCCCTCGGCTTCAAAAAGGGGACTATGCCGACGCCCTCAATGCCTATTGGTGGTTACCCAGAGTTGCAGGAACCGACACTGTCCTCGATCAATGCATTACCCTCACCACATACACAAGAAAATCATGATGTTGAAAGGTATCTCAACTTTTGTGTACTTCCATGTGATTTTTGAGATGTCTCCCTTGTTGATCACCTAGTTTACAAGACCAGCCCATGCAAGATCACAATATACAGACAGAGACAGGCGATGAGTTCTTGGTAGAACTCATGCTCTCTAGGTGAGCGAAGATTGAGAGTGAATAGATGATAGCTGGTTCAGAGCTCTTACATATGTTTTCACAGTTTTACCAACGTCCTTAAGTTCGCTACGTTTGTCCGTGTATGGGATTTCTCTCACTCATTTACCGTAGGCCTGTAGAAGAATGTCCTGTCGAGCCTCTGCATCCGCAACTGCCAATTTCGGATCGCTTGCTAGTCTCCAAGTATGTCCTCGAGGAAGTACGAGGCCCAGCTTTAACTAGCCCTTATACAGAGTGCCGCAGGAAACGTGGACATGGTCGGGTAATGTGTTCACTGACATGGAGCCTTCAAGACCTGTTTTTGCCGTCACAATCAATGGCGGCACTACAGCGACAGATACAAATCCGAGTTTAAACGAAGCGCTGCATAGCATGAAGAATCTCTACTTTACAAGCTTCCACGACGCTGTGGATTTCGACTCAATTCTTCCAGCCTGCCAAGAGATCTATCAGTTCGCTGAAGTCAGTCCAAGAACAAGCACAGACGTTGAATACCTGAACTTATTTTGTGCATATATGGCCAAAATGCACAAGGTATGTATGGTCACGTACAAGTCTTTATCTGCTGTGTCTTTTTTGCTTATACCATAATCAGATCGTTCTTATACCTATCTTCGTCGATGGACTGATCATTGGACATACAATCTTTTTTAACCCCAAAACCGTTCTCATGACTTCGCGTTTGCGGCCTCCATTCGAAATCAAAAGTTTAGCCGCAGCCCTTGTCCCATGGAATCTTTCAGAATTCCAATTCCCAGATAACCATCGCAATTCCCCAAATAAATACCTATCGGCCCAGATAGATATGGCACCTCTACTCTCGAATCAGAACCTGTGGCTTAGGTCAATCAAAACCAGACCTCGGTATCATCACGCACTTCGGGTACTTGAATTCCCTCGGATGCTGCACAATTATTTCTGCGAAGACGGGTACGAGCGAACGTACAGTGTTTGGTATGATGGCGGAGATGGTACGAAGAAGAGGCCTGGAATGGAGACTTTAGCCTTGTTCGGTATTTTAGACAAATGTGGAATCAAACGCTCCCGCATCCAGGACGCGAGGATCGTCTTTATCCATGTTGGAGCTGTCAAAAATCTGCATAAGCTTCCTGGTTTTCTGGATATTTGCTCTACTACATCCTTGCCAATTCAGTTGTACACTTATGGATCACATGAAACCATCGCGCGAGGGCTCTGGGGAGTTCGTGAGGTATATCCCTGTGGTATGTGTTTTTCGTTCTACCTTTTTATTACTAATGGATTTGCAGGTGGTATTGTGACATTCACTCCCCAAGCTCTGTTAGATGATTTGTCCGGTGTCATTCATAGAGTCAGCCAGATTCAAAGGCATACAATGTGGGAGTGCTATATCATTCCCTCGGTACTTGGAATGGCTGTGACAGTGTACTCGCTCCGAGAAGGGACTGATCCGATTTCAGACTTTGATAGGTGAGCTGTCATTCCTAGGTCTATGTTGTGTATATACTTTTATAGATGATGTAGTGGGAGGTCACCATATACAATGCTTCTGACTATGATTGAAGACGGAGAGCTTTCTCTAATATCATCACCATCAAGACACGATTCATCCTCGATAAAAGACATGCGCCAAGAATGGGTTAGAAAGTACTGGACCCATCGACCGGGCGACTCTCGTGCAACGTTTCAGGCGTGCCTTGATGCGTTCAATGACGAAAATCAGAGATTCCTTCCAACAAAGTGGACATCAGCGATCCTTGACAAAATTTCCAAAGACCTCATATGCATGAGAACACAGCCCGTATTCATGGAGAAATACCGCCGATATGTTGTTCTCGATAGTCCAAGAGCGCATCAAAAGACCCGTGAGGATGCGGTGAGTCCCACGTTGATTGCTTCATTCTCTTCATCCATACCACTTCCAGCTTGAATGGACGTCGACCACTAAATTCGATTTCAAAGATGATTTCTATCCAACGCAAGAATGATCATGATTCGGAGAACTGACTTGAAGTAGAAAAGATCGCTTTACATATGTCAGTTGTCGAGGATAGCGCTATATCTACTGTTTTCTTATACTAGTAGTAGGCAACAAAAATGGCGACTGGCGGAATAGGTTACTTTTAAGGCTAGCCCTGAAACTGCACGAGCACCTTATAAGCGAGAATCTGAGGGTACCCCTTCCAGTAAGGTAAGGTCGACATGCCCTTGAGAGCGTCCTTTAGCTACAGTACTGCCAAAATTGATCGTGTGGCGCAGGCTTGCTTAAAATATACTTCTCGCACAGCAGCCAGTCCTGAGACGACGTTGGACTTCGGAGATTTGGAGACTTTCCTTGACATCCGGGCCGATGACCGGCAATTTTTGTTGATTTAGATTTACCCGCTGATTTTCTCGCTTTGTTAACAATGTCGTACGGTACATGTTGGTCGATCGCTCGGCCCCCTAGCCTCAGAACTTCCTCTCTTATCATATTCCAGACACTGTTCCTGTCGTGCTACCCACAGGTTCATTTTACCAGAAAACGTCATGTCGTCCCGTTCTGGATACATATCAACACATATCTCTGAAATTTCGGACTCGCCAACATCTCAACCGCAAATAGCTGTTGGAAGCTCTCGAGTAGCTACGTCAGAGCCACCTGCACCTCCAGAAGCTATTGAGGAACAGAAGACTACATGGTGGCAGCCGCATTATTTGGCCATGGCTGGGACTCTCAATGCGAATGCAGGATTACTCCTTATCGTAGGATCTCAAGCTTTTTTCTCGATGATGAATGTGGCCGTGAAGATTCTCAATAGTATTGACCCTCCTGTACCCACGTTAGAGGTGCGTACGTTCGTGGGTTGAATCCAACAGTTCATACATATTGACGCATCTATAGCTGATTGCTGTCCGAATGGTATGTCATCCAGCAGTCAAGGTCCTTGGATGCTCAATGGTCTTTCCAGTTCATAACATACGTCTTCTCACTCATCTACATGTGTGTTGCCATTTCTGGAACTTCATTGGCGTATTCAAGTTTTTGATTTTCGGATAGGCTCATTACGAAAGTCTCTGACCCGTGGCTTGGTCCAAGAGGCATTCGTTTACTACTTGTCTTCCGTGGATTTTCAGGGTATGTATCTTGAGTCAGTCTCGACAATATTTGCGAACTTTCATAGATTTTTCGGACTCCTCGGCATCTATTACTCACTCCAATATCTGTCTCTCTCGGACGCAACTGTCCTTACTTTCTTGTCGCCGCTATGCACAGGCATCGCAGGCGCGATATTTCTCAAGGAGAGATACACAATGGGTCAAGCTCTAGCAAGCCGTGTGTACCAACTTGGCATTTGCGTATCCCGTCTTCGCTAATCGTCGTTCAGTCTGCAGTCTCGTTGGTGTCATACTGATTGCTCGTCCCACGTTTCTATTCAAGGAAATCAGTCCATCTAATTTCATCATTGAAGAGTACAATTTCTCTTTTCTACAAGGGGATTTGGAAAAAGTGACGCCGCAGCAAAGGCTCATTGCAGTTGGGTATGCGGAAGATCTTTCTTCTTTAGTCTACCTTCACTAAACAAGGTTTCGTTCTTCAGTGTTGCGATGCTCGGCGTCCTTGGGGCAACTGGCGCTTGTATGTCATGTTTATGCTTTTAACATCAAGTTTCACGTCATTGACTTGTCTACAGATACATCCATCGCAGCAATGGGAAAACGCGCACATCCCCTCCACGCGATGTTGTCTTTCTCTTCGCAAAGTGTCATCGCTGCTGTCATTGGGTTCGTCTATGTTCCTACCAAATTCTCTCATTGTTGCTTACTTCGTTGTCCTCAGCATGCTCATCCAAGGAACGCCTGTCATCATTCCAACAAGAGTTGACTGGATAGCTATGCTCATCATGATCGGCGTATTCGGTTTTATCGCTCAAGTAACTCTCCTTATCGCTTATCAGCTTCAAAATACTGACCAATCATGTTCCAGACTCTACTCACGATGGGACTTCAACGAGAGACCGCCGGACGAGGGAGTATTGCTATATATACTCAAGTACGTATCCGTATGTTGAAATGTGCCAGTTCGTTCAAATGAAATTTTCACCTTATTAAGATTGTCTTCGCCGGCATCCTGGAAAGGACCTTTTTTGAAACTGAATATTCTTTCCTCTCAGTAACCGGTACATTCATCATCATCACCTCCGCACTCTACGTTGGCGTACGTCTTCTCTCCCCTTTCACAACCTGATATCCCGCTCAGCTATTTGATTTGGTCAGCTCACGAAGCAGCATGCCCAGAAGGCAAAAACCAAGGCCAATATTAGGCTCGGGGTTTCGGAGAGCGATCTCGAACGAGGACTGCTCGAGGGTCTTTATGAAGCTCAGGCAGACGAGCAGAGCAAGGTTGGACATGAAACAGAGCCTAGGCGAAAACATTCGAGCAAAGTAGGCGGCCACTAGGGATCGACTGTGAAGCCTCAGGATCTTCAGGGCACCGGAGGCGTCGCGACTCATTTCTTCATCCTTATACCCCAAACGCACGACAATTACTATTTTTATCACAAATGGTGTCTACGGATGAACAGACAGCTCGGTATTAGATACAGGTTCGTCACGACTGCTGAGTAATATATAAGGTATTTCTTCAGCGAGATAATCATAGAAAAGGTAGACAGCATGAGTTAGTTAATTATCCAGGTCATAAATCTCGTCATCCCTCCCTTCCGGTTAATGGTAGGGGTTAGCAATTGTTCCGGAATGTGTATTGTTGTAGCACAAGAAGCACGTCTAAATCCAACGCTTGGAAAGGTGTGCATAAAATCCTCTATGTGAGAGGAACTGTCTTGGTATAGGATTAGTTCTGTTCAGGCGATAGACATTCTTATCACGCACTGATATCTCCAGAATCTAACGTCATCGAAGAAGACAGGGCTAAGGGAACTTGTGGTACCACCATCGCAGGCGGATGGCGTGTATACCCGGCATCTACAAATAAATATTCTTGATTCAACCAAGATTTTGACGTTATCAAGATGATATACGTACTGGTAAATATAGGAGGTCTATCCGGCAACGCGAGATCTGGTAGACGAGCTTTTCGAGATGCGTCAATACGCTGGAAGCCCAAACCTAGAGATCAGATACCAGTACTCTAAATTTGAGTAGTACAGGCAAACGAGCGGGACTCACCAGCTGCATTTTGTTCCAGAATATCAGATACATTAGAGATGCCAACCCAGTAGTGCTCCATACGCTGGAGAGCCTTAGTAAGTACTGCGAGGTTCTGTCGAGCGAGGGTACTGAGCAGATTATCGACCGTTTGGTTTGATTTGCCATCAGCGGAAGCGGTGAAACCTGTTGATTTTATGTCATAAATGAAGGCAAGGCTGGCAACATATATTGGCTGGACTGTGAACGGGCTTGTGAGCTATGTATGCATTTGTCTGCCAATGAGTCTACCATGTATCAGAAAGAGGTGATTTTGCGCACGTAGGAATGAGAAGCAAAAAGGTCGGCAAAAACTAAGCATTCTGCGATGATCCGGCAGCTACGGAGTGATGCCTTCGTCGAGCGTTCGACGTTCTGCGTTATGGGTGAAAGATTCCCTTCTGAACGCTCTTGGAGCTCTGGATGGAAAGAAACTGCCAGGACCGTATTCGTCCACAGGTGTAACGTCAAAAAGGAGGCCTTTTACACGTAGGCATCAGTACCTGCGACGACAAATACGCTGAAAAGCACTCGATGCGCACCCCATGGCCACGCGCTTCCTGATTCTTAAACGAATCAACACTCCATTTCATCACGTCTGATAACTGTGTGTAGAACTGCACCAGCTCTCCTTGCAATTCCTTCAACTTGGCAGGATATTCTTTTCTTACATGCGGTAGAAGTGTGCGCATCTCTCCGCGACAACCAGCGAGTACAGTCGTGATACGGCCGCACAATACCATCAAGCGTACCATGTACACGAATGGCGTAGGCTGTGGAAGCTCGTCATCCTCGATGTCTGCCCGAGCACTGCCAAGAACGAAATCTTCATCCGTAGGAAGAGGTATTTCTATAATTTCCTCGGGGATGATGGGCGGCCTACCTGTCTTGAACGCTAAGATACGATCCTATGAGGGCGCGGGAAAGTCTATTCACGCAACGTATGCCAAAAGGTGACAGATGTACAAACTCACAGTGACGAAAAGACTCCAGAAGAGCAAACGTGCTCTAGTGACGTGAGCCTCAGACAGATATGGCTCGAACACCTGATGGGGATGATCGTCATTGAGACCTCGCTTATCAAGGCAAACGTTCATTATGTACCTCGTAAAGCCCAAGGTCCATCGCCATTCGGATGGCCATTCTAAGGCCATTCCCAGTCATTTGAAACCAGAGATCACGGAGTTACACTACTTACCCAGAGTATTGCTATTGGATAATACGTTCCTTTTAGCAATTAGTCCATATGGGCTCTTCAGAATGACATACCCATAGTCCACCTTCAGAGTTCTGTCACGTGTTCAGATGACACGGAGGGATAGCGGAAAAGGGTTAGAGCTTACTTGACCATAACTCGCCCATGCCAATAGAAGTAGTCCCGTCACGACATCTGTCGTAGGGAGGTGTACTAGAACTGTAATCATTTCTTGTGCTTTAGCAATGTAAGGGGCGCAAGCCTAAGGAGTCAAAGCTGACTAGAAAAAATTGTCGACATAAAACAGGGACGAACACTGGCTGGGTCATCTCTAGCTGATGGAAGGAATCTGTACAGAGATAATTAGTCATACGATAGATGCAAAGAATCATGGGATTACATGCCTAGCAGCTAGTGCGCAGATACCTGGGCGCGCAAACCTCAGCAAACACATAAGCACGGCAAAAGGAGACCTGAACAAACAATTGAGGAAAAAAGCGGACATTGTGCCATTGTTGAGGCGTTCTTCTATTCGTTTTCGGTTGATACTAGGAAAGTTACGGCCCATGGTTTGGAAGAAGGCATCCAATACTGGGATATATGATTGAGGATATGGAAAGCCGATTTCGTCAAACATGTCGTCAAGTTCACGGGCTGCTGGAGAGGGAGGGCTAGTATTTGAATTCAAACAAGTTAGGGACGTGTTTGCAGGGAGGCTATTGTGTGAGCCCGATAGAAGTTGCAATGATAAAGGATTCATGCCCGGCCTGAAGATAACTTGTAAGCAGATGTATGTATGGCCAGAGGGGACACGTACAGTACCGACGCGAGCGCAGAGCTCCCAGGTTGCTAGTCAATGTCATTAGCATCTTGAGAGATAAACACGCTCATTCTCACGTATTGATGATGATAGTAGTCATCCTGAGTTGGTTGATCACCTTCAGAATAGGTCACTAGGTGTGGTTGGAGGTATTCACTGTGCACTACCGTAAGCGGGGAAGGGACTACATTGGGTGGAGAGGACCTTGCCACGGGGTTAGTGGGCGCGTTCACCGCATGTGGCCAAGCACGCGCTGAATGCTCCTGGGACATTAGATCTGGGTAAGAGTCAACGAACACCTGTTCAGTCTGATGCTAGTTTAGAACTTCGGGTAGATAGATCATCATTCGACAGGCAACTTGCCCATCCCGTTGGATGCACTGGCGTGCGCCTAGCCCGATATCCCATACTGTCCGCTGCAGATGAAGCGAGCCGTTCGCGGCGCTCTTCTTCCTCCATTTCTTTTCGTGTCCTCTTCCTGCGGCGTCCACTTGGCCAGACACATTCCTCTTTCGCCTTTTCACAAGCCCTGCAGACGGGCTTGTCTCCCGAACATCTTGCGCGTTTGGTACGACAGCGTAAGCAGGCAAGGGAGACCCGCTTCTCGTTAGTTGGTGCAGGCGACTGGGGATCCCTTGTTTCGGGAGGAAGGGAAGCGGACACCGTAAGGGAGTCCGACATGATGGCGGTTGTGGAGGAAGAGTAGTATGAACACAAATAGGACTATCAGCCATTATCTCTTGCTGGATTAACTCCGAAATTGACCTTACGGAGAAGACGTACATATGGTCTTCCGGATCAACCTTTACACCCCGCACGGATATACCAATGATCGATAATTACATAAGGACACGACAATCTTTGCTTAAGTTTCCACGAACTACGGTCCGTGCCTTCGGCACGGGCCTGTAGCTCTTGCTAAGTCCCAGACCCAACCTGACTTTGTTTGGTTAGGTCTTTATATCTTGTCAACCTCAGTGTTAGATCCATGCATAACTCTTTGATGGAATGACTGATAAATTGTGATCTCCCTCCCTCTTCTGTATACTTTTTTTCCCGATACGCTTTGAAGAACATCTTTGACAATTTTGTGAGACTGTAATATACCAAAAGAAAAAATCAGAAAGCATCTCAGGAAATTAATTCCATTTTAGTCATTTTGGATATTGCTTATGCCTTCGAATTTTGTTCACTCAATATTGAGATCTAGCTCCAACCTTACCAGGAGCAATAGCTAACATAAGCCAGTCAGCAATTCTGTCTCTCAAAACATAGTTATCTGTCATAATAGTGAGCAAGAAACCTCCCAAGTTCCTCAATAGAGGACCATATACTTGCTATATCAATACACAGGTTTTCATTAGCATAATAAATGAAACCCATCATAGGCTGTAATAATGTAGTCAAGTATAGATTTTGTTCCTTTAGATCAGGAAAGGTTGGAGATGGTAAGGAAATAAGTTGACTCCCAAATAATAAGAACCAATCATTGTGAATCTATGGCACTACCAAACAAAAAGAAAGAAAAAACTATAAAATATGCACCTTCAAGCCTACTGCTATCAACAATCTAATCCAAGTCTACCAGATTTCTCTTATGCACACTAGCAACATAAGTGAGTCAGAAGGAATGGCTTGTGAGAGTCAATGGCTCAAAGTTTAGCTAAATTTGACACCTGAAATGACAGCCAGTATGGCTAGTTGCTAGGTTGGTGCATCATAAAAAATAAAGTCCCAATCAAGAAATAAAAAGACTATAGTTATAATATCAAAAAGGGAATTATTTATAATAGCAAAAAAGGAATTATTGTCAGGGACCTCACTAAGGCAGATGTAAGGAGACTGGTCTCTCTGTACCAGTTCCACCCTGTCATGACCCGCTCCCAAGCCCCAACCTCATTCCCAGCCCACTGACACCCCCAGAGTCCCTCCCCCAATACCTTATCAAACCCCCAACCATTGAATACCCTCCATGGCTGCCCCGGATAACTCTGACACTTCTCCAGCAAACCCCGATGGCCCCTGGGCCAACTTCAATGCCTTCTCTGCAGCTGCCAGTACCTCCCCTGATTCTCCTGAATCCGTGAAACCCCTCAATTTGCCCTGGCTCCGGCACACATTGCTAATTCATTTTCCTGATTTACCTGACCCTCTCTGGAGCACCCCAATGATCCCAGGGCAGCCTGCACCCCCCACTGATCCCATCAGAACACCACCACGGCCCACCCCTTCATCATACCCAACACCCTTTGACTATCAGTTCAATTGCATGGTCCCATTGCTTGTGCTCTGGAAGCAAGTCAAACAATGCCTTGGAGAATACATCCTCAAAGCCAGATAGGTGACAGGGAACTATGCTGTGAGAGGGTTCTGGCTGAGAGTTAGCTGCAAACACCTTGGCTAGTTGCTGAGAGGTAGTCTGACTAGCCCTAATCTCTGCTATTGTTGGGGGAGGACAGAGCATCGTGGTATAGATCCTATCACCTACTTCAATAGTCTTGTCTGGAGACTTGGGGTCTGGAGAGCCCACAAAATCCCCTCTGCATCTGTCTTCCTCCTGAGATTTGCACCCAACACCCCAGACATCCTTGTAGAGGGCCTCTCTATGAGGGAATGCCAGAGGAGGGGGATTCAGGAGGTCAAGATCAACAAAAGGGAGATGCCCTGCATGACAGGCATGCATGGCAGCATGCTCATAGACCTTGGCTTGGTGCTTCTTCTGAACTTTGTCCGCGCAGGTTCGACAGTGATGGGGGCAGTGGCTCATCTTCACCTGGCCCTTGGTCCAGTCAATCTCAGGGTTGTGTTTGCTTAACCAGGTGAACCCTAAGATCATGTCTTGCTTCTCCAAACTAGTGACGGCAAAGGCAGCATGCTCCGAGTGGTCCTGATAACAAAGCACTAGGTCTACTATGGAGCGAATGTTGAGGATACAGGTCATCAATAGTGTTATGTAATCTCCGTATGTTTTTTCTTCGGTTTTCGTCACCGTCACACCTCAGTGCTCTCCAATCACTGAGGTGTAAGTCGTTACATTCTATTAT
>JABFYK010058468.1:0-16548 GCA_018849495.1 Termitomyces sp. T123_Mx157 | reverse complement strand
CTTACTGTGCCGGCAGATACATACTTACATTAATCTGTATAGGTACAGTTGAAATACAGTCACTTATACCGGACTGAGGATACATACTTACATTAATCTGTATAGACTCACTCAGTCCCCTACTCCTGGATTCCAACAGAATTTCTCACTTTTGATGACTTCTTGTTTTTTTGTCTAGGCTTACGACTACGTTCCCTGCTTCCCTCTCGAAATCCGATTTATATGGGCTGTTGCTTGGACAGTCCCAAAAGTCCTCTACCTTATTACCCGCTTGATTCCAATGCTCACCGCTGGTGCATCTATATATTGTGAGATCGTCGCCTCCCGGTAGTTTCATTCAGCTAATTGCGCTCTGTGACATACAGTTCAAAACCAGCCATCATCAGACCATGAGTGTCCACAATCAGAAAAATTTGTTATCTGTAAGCTTATTTCGAGCTGTATCTGCACCAGAAGATTGTATAGGCTCGTCATTTTTCAGCGTCAACTTACGTCCCCCTGGTCACTGCAGAAAGTGGGTAATTTCGTATATATAAATGGCCGAACAACTTGAGCTTGAGCAGTTCTTTTCATGATGCGAACATGGGTTGTTTGGGACTGTAGTCGCAAAATTGGCCTTTTTCTCATTGCAGTTGGCACGATACTGGCGGTTAGCAGTATTGTCATCATAACTATCTGGACCAAAGGCCTCCGGAGTAAGAGTCTTTGATTGATGCCATTTGGCTGCATGAAGGCTCAACCTGTTAAATAGCTTTGGATACAGGTGCCCTCGGGTGTCTAGATCTACCAACCTCAGGTGATCTTGTTTTTGCAACATATGCCTTTTTAAATTTTTTCTACGCTGGTGAATTTTCATCGATACCTTTGGAGCAATGACTGTTTACTCATTGTCTTCTGGTAGCAAGGCATACAAAAACCGATGTAAGAAACACGAGTCACATCTTGTCTAATTGCAAAGTCGTTCAATTTCCATTGAAGGTGATAGTATTGGCCGCTCGCGATTCATATGCGTCGTCTATGGTCAAAGTTCGTCGACTTCATATATCTTCAACTTCTTTGGCGTGAACTTCTGCGGTCAGGCATACAATATTACATTAACCTCTTTTCCTTTACTCTTTTGAGCTTATTTCTGAACCTGACACTGAGCGTATGGCAATTTGTTTTTGGTTTCGTCATACAGTGCTAACCAACAGACTTGGAGCAGCCGATGTACCGGAATCTCTTGGCGGAGTATGTTATCTAAAACATATCTCTTTGGTCGATACCAACTAATTCTCAAGCTTGTAGGCTGCAGCACGTAACAAGCTCAAGTTTAGTTTGCAGGACGCTCTTGGAGCTACGAGCATCCTCCATGGGCGACGGAGCTGACACACTCGAGAGTAGTCTCGACAGAGTCGACTTCAGGCGCACTATGGATACAGAAAAATTCGAAGCGCATGCACTTCGATCTGCTTCTGTAAATGAGCAGACTTGATTTCTGGTGAGATGTGGAGACAATGAAGAAGCACAATTCGACCCATTGTTTCGTCCATACATCCCTGGTCATTTTCGATATTGAAGTTTTATAGGACTGACTCGCGTACGCCTACATATTCAAGTGCAGACGAACATATATATTTGGTGATATGTAAAATAATATTACAGAATCAAGACAATAAAATTACAGAAAGTTACAATGTTCCACGTCATGATGCGAGAATGACGTCGTCATAATGACCTCATATATACTTATAAATTGCGACGACTGTCGAACTGCCCGGTCTGTAGTGAAAGGTAAGAGCAAGTCAGAAAATGGAATCCAAGTACGAACAGCGCGTTCCTGTCCCTTTTCAACGAGGTCAGGCTGACCAGTCACCTTGCCAATCCCCTTCTCAAGTCCGCCTAGTGTAACGGTAAGATAGCGCGAAGCGATTGAATAAGGGAAGCTTACCACGCATTTTGTCGCCCACGCTGGGCTTCTGACCTTGATGCTGGCCGATGCCGGACGACTGGTCAGAACCATAACCAAGACCCTGGTTCCTTGGGTCGCTGCCGTAGGAATCGCCAGTCGATCCTATGCCAGAGCCGATTCCTCCAATCCCAGTGCTTGCCCCATAGCTGTCAGGCCCAGAAGATCCAACATTGTCACGTCCGGTGCTTGAGTCGTATTGGTTGCGGCCGCTGTTACCAAACTGGTTGCTGTCGGTGTTGCCGGACGACCAATTGGAACCATGGTTGCCGCCGATGTTGCTCTGACCGTATGACTGGGTGCCAACGTTCTGATTACTAACGTTCTGGTCTTCGAGGCTCTGGTCTTGGCCTTGCCCTTTCCCTGGCGAATGAGCCGGAACAGTGGAGTAGAATGGGAACAAGTGCATACCGAACTGATTGGAATTACCAAGACCGGTGGAGCCAGAATTGGTGTTGTAGTTGTCGAAATTGTCATTGTTTCCGTACGACATGGTGACAGATAATGAGTTTAGAGAGAAAGCTAAACTGGTTTATATAGCTTGTAGTGGTGATACAATGACGACTTTGATGACGTAGGGGTATGAACTCGCGCATTCATTTGGTGGAGTTAAGTGAAACAGTATTCCGAGTCTTCGAGGCGGATCAGGCGCGACACATACACACGTGCAAATAACCTTAATTAAATGATACACTCATTAGGTCCGCCATGACAGCTTGCTGCCGGATGTAACTATTCTGACGGCTTTCAGCGCGCGGTGACGTTGAAGCTTGCAAGCTATAAGAGTAAGAATTGAGAGTCAGAAATCAACAAGTCCGCGGACGATCTGTCTTATTCGATCCCATCAAATGAACATCTCACATCTTCACCTGTCTCCTCCCCCGGATATAATTAATTATCATGTAAATATTATTAATACAGATACTACAACTATCTACACCTCTTATGCTCGTGTAAAATGGACAATATATCAAAGGTAAGGGAAATAATCTATAACATTCAATCTGTTTGCAACTTCTGCCGTGTAGATTTATCAGAGATATTATTATAATTCAAACACCACAAAAATAAGTTTCGTTCTTCAAGTTTTGATCAATGTTCTCCATTAGTTCTCATAGTCTCATTAGTCTGATAACATATTAATTTCGTATGTTTCTTGGTTTTCTGCACGTACCAATAGTGCAGAATTTCATTCCATGCGCTAGAGCGGCAGAACGTGCCGATTGTATCGGCAAATTCCGCGATTTCGATTTACTTACACCAAAATCGAACATTTCAAGGTAAATCTACAGAGGAAATCTCTTGTAATGTCTCCACTTTTTCATTGGTGAGAATTGAAAAACATTTCAAGAGGATTCTTTCCTATCTGGCTAGAATATGAATAAGCAATTTCATTTAATCAGTGGATAGCCCACTACAGCCCTCAAATGAAATCCGAGAGGTTCTTGATAGGATCGAGTAAGACGGATCGTCCCTCCCCTCGCAATCAGCGAACCAGATCTAAGAAATGCAAACCTAGGAGATCCACGTTATAGAATCGTAGAACCTCAGGTCCAACAGCTGCCATCTAAACAACCTTGAATAATATACTCGACGGTCCGCATGACATGGATGGCAGCTGCTGCCGGATGGTAACCATTCTTACGGCTTTCAGCGCGAGGTGATTGGTGATGCCTGCAAGTCTTATCAGAGTAAGAATCGGAGGTCAGAAATCAACGAACCGGATCTAAGAAATGCAAACCCTGGGAGATCCACGAAGAAATTATAGAATCGTATAACCTCACGTCCATAGCTACCATCTTTCACTCGTCTCCGCACTTGTCCAAGTGAATAATAGTAGCACCTCTTGAATCCTGGTTTACTATTGCTCTCGTATGTAATCCGCTTTTCTTTTCGACTTCCTGCTTGACGTGTTGGAGCGAGACCCACCTCTATTTTCAACAGTGTTCATCCTCCGCAGCATCCAGCATCATCATCATCATCATCACCCTTACTCCGCCCCATTTGACCCATCAGAGATGTCATCGGATACATCATAAGGCGTGGTGGCAACGTTCATTCATTGATGTAAGTGCCGCTATGTCCCTTTTACCGACTCCACATGTCCGCCGGCCTAGTTTTCATGACACTCGAATGGTACAAGAGATACTGTACAGAATCCTCTGCTAGGAGAACTACGAGTCTAACTACAATGTCAACAGATTCATAAACGTCGGGCTTATCTACGGGAGCAAATTCAAAACCAAGTAGCTGTTCAGTAAGGTGACACGAATTCAAGAGAAAATGTCACAGGGGAGGATTGAACCTGCACATTTAGCAGCACATCTCGCATGGGCAGCCTGCCATTTGTTGAGTCAGGAGTATTTAGGAAGGGAGTAACACAACGCACAAATAATATCTGCAAAGCACTCGCAACAGCCCTATTGGACACGTTAGCTTCCTCAATATGAAAGGAACATGACGACAACAGACCTCGCAGCATTCTGGTAAAGGCAAGATATGAGCATGGGACAAAGGAAAACATAAGAGATACTCTCACCGAAACACAGGAAACATCCGATCATCCCCAAGAAGCAATCCTAACAGGATAATATATGTGAGCCATGAATGCACCACACCTTTATGCAGCATCGTCCGCACCTTGCCGGCACCTCCTCCACGAAGCCTTTGAGCGAGTCCACGGTGATGATGATGGTTACCAGGCTCCTGAACAGACTCGTTCTGGGGCGCCATCGACGCTATACACAAAGGTCAACCATCGACCTTCCAGATAATGGAAAAGGCGTACTCATTTTCATGTTGCCGGCCTGGGGCTGCGTCGTCACCGGGGTAACCTTGGCAGTAACTGGGGCAGCAATGGGAGATTCCATAGTAGTAGTAGTATGAGTCAAAGGCAAGACCAGTTTGAAACGACTTGCGTGCGAGTGGGGAGTCGGAGATGTGAGAACAACTTCAGGGTTTCTCTATATGTAGTTTCTTTTTATATCGCGAGACTGCGGCATGGATGGTTGCTGCGCTATAATTAGCTCCGGCAGCAAAAGCCGATATTTGACATGATCTATGATGACGTACGAGCAGACCACTCGCACGGGATATAAATAACCTTTCGTCTCTAAGGCTTACTTTTGTCTTCGGGGAGATAGGCCTCCAGGCTACAGTGAGATAGCTTTCGTAACCACAGGTAAGGATGGTGATACTGCTCGTAAGGTTCATCTGGTTGCCGTGACAATGCACGAGGCCGCGGTATTTACGCTGTGTTGATGCATAACGATTGTGGGAGAACATAGAAATAGAATCTTGTCATCATATGTTCTCCTTTCGAGGCCACCCTTCTGCATCATGTTATGTTGTTCATCAACTCGTGATCGATTTGGATTTGGAAATTCGTTGACCCCGGGGGTCACAAATCAGCCACGATGATACAGGAGTAGAGTTCTCTTACACTTGATGTGAACATTTTGAGATATCTAACAGCCTGTCAGTCCGAAAAGCTCATTCGTATTCCTGGCTTCCTCAAGAACTCTGAGAATAGTATACAGTCGCAAGATAGATGATCTATGCAGGAAGGAGGACTTTTCCGGTTTATGTGTGTGGAGAGCGGAATTTGAATTCTGCCACGAGGTTACAAGCCAGAACATACCGAGTTCGTGTAATTCCAGGATAGTATTTCATCGGCGATCAGTCCAAAGTTGACTTTTAATATCGAGCATTTTTACCATGAAGCACAAGGACTAGAATTATCCTCCGGAACTGTCGAGAATATTATTGTAACATCCTGAGCACTGGTGCCAAGTATGTAGCTTAGAAGACCGTGACAATTCTTTGGCGCGGGTTTCTTAGTCGTATGCATCGAATCCGGGCTCTCACGGATGTCTCCACCAACATCAGACACCATGATCAGAAACTTTCGCCTCTCCCAACTGTGGAGTGATCACGACAAATCTCCAAAGCCCGAGCCTGGGGCTCGGTGATTCGATCAATGCACTGCAAATGAATGAATGATCTCAGTTGATACCGCCGGCAAGCCACAATGCAGGGCTAAGAGGCGGGGGTAAAGTATTGACTCTACGCCAATAGTAAGTAATGGTGCTAGTTGTGGTGTAGTGGTGACTGTAGAGTATTCGGTAGTAGAACTACCTTCTCAGAATCTCGTGTGGCGGGTATGATGTACGGTCACGTCGCAAAGCAAGTCAATAAGGACCATGGATGTTGGGTAATCTTTGCAGAGACTGGAGATGGCTTGTGGCGAGGCCTACTGCATGGTCTGTCTTTCCTGATTCTTTGCGTACGCGGGGTGTCTCGACCTCCCGTGGTGTGTGGGTCCGCACTCCGCCTCTTGTCCTTTGCTTTCCTATGTCTTTTCTTGTGTCGCCCTCCTCATCTCCTGTCTCCTGTTTCCCACTCCTCCTTCCTACCCTCTACCCCTTTCCATCCTCTCCCGCCATTTTTCTTCTTCTTCTTTGTTCTTTTCGTCCCTTTCCGCTGGGTCTTTGCCCTCTTCTCGTGGTTCTCCATTCTTTGTGAACGCGCCGGTCTTCCCAAGGAACTTCATTATCGCCTCGAGGCCGTCCTTTGTGCCCAGCAGAACTCCCAGTTCCAGCTGTTCGTCTGCTTCCCTAAGTATATTGCAGTGATCTACTTTGGGCGGGTCTGTATGATGTGTTCCCGGGTCTGGTACCTCTCCCCAGAGCTGCAAACGAGTTGGTAACATATTACCGCATTCCAAACATTTTTTCTGGAGTTCCATGAATTTGGATATGGTAGGAGTAGTCTTTTCTTTATAAGAACTAAGTAATCAAAGCCATTGTCATGCTGCATGCAACCTCAGTCGGCAAGCCTCTATACATTGGAGTCGGACCTTGAAACTGCACTGCACCCATGAGGACATGGCTCTAGCTCCAGTTTATGCTTCAAGAAGATCCTACAGGGTAAGCTCATACTGGCAGAAACTCACTTCGGGAAATGGTGTAGAATTCTGGAGAAACACCTGTTAGAGACAGGTTTTTCTCCAGAGTTCTACACAATTTCCTGAAGTGAACTGGAGAGGCCCAGAAGAGTAAAAAGGGTCAAAACATCTTGAACAGAAGGTAAACTTGATTGATTTGTCGCACCGAGAGCTTTCAAGCTCCGCTGAGCTACACGTAAAATGGCAACTTCCACCTAACGATATTGAAACGGCTGTCACGAGCTGTCCTTTCCATCCACACTGACTTAATACTGTCGCTTCATTGATGTCTTTTTCCACTTTTCAGACTGTGGTTTACAAACAGGTTTCCAACCATTTGAGTACGATTGATGTCCATCTCGATGTCTATCCACCGGCTTTCCCTCCAGTCAACAACACAGCCTCCTTCGTGCCTGCGGTGATTTACTTTCATGGAGGGGGCCTGACTGTCGGGAACCGCCAAAGCTGGTTCCCTACCTGGCTTTATAGTCAGTATCTCCTGGCTTCCTGACTTCCTCCGTCTTGATACTTGAACGAAGGGCACCGTTTGATTTTGGTCCATCGTGATTTATACAGACAGAACGACTAATGCTGGATACGCGTTTATTTCCGCTGACTACCAGCTTTTACCACCTGCGACGGGACATGATATCTCGCAAGATATTCAAGATGTGCTGCGGTTTGTTACATCTAGAGAATTCGCAGCAACATCCACGCGTTTGAATGGAGTTGAAGCTGGGAACGCCTACACGGAAGGCCTCGGTTTCTGGGTTAACCCAGAGGCTATTGCCGTTGCAGGATCGAGTGCCGGAGGGCTCTGTGCATACTTGGCCGCTATTCATTGTACTTCTCCAAAACCAAAGGCTATTCTATCGATGTATGGCATGGGCGGAGATTTCTTTGTATGTTCTTTACTCTATCTACAACTGTAAAATTAACGAGTGCCCCAAGACGTCTCATTACCTGTCCCTCAAGACAAAGCCTTTCTTCCGCGGCAGAGAAATCCTCGACCCCCGTGACTTCACTGACTACCTCCACTCAAATCACGATCCTGATGCACCTACTGATCCTACAAGGTTTGCCTCTCTCCATCCCGTCGCGGACTCGGCACTAGCATATCATCCACAAACATATCATATCCCTGGATACCCCGCGAACCCACGCATGCTCCTTCCCCGCCTCTATCTACAACTTGGTGTATTCCTTGATTACTATACCGGTGCACACGATGATGGAGGGATAAGCATACCCCTCCGAGATGTGCTCATCTCTAAAAACGAATTTGAAGCTTGTGATGATAGTGTGGCTGAGTTCGACAATATGGTCCGCACGTTGGTTCCTGTGCAGCACCATGACCTCTTCCCACATCTTGCCGCATCGAAAGACTGGCCACCAACCGTGCTGGTGCACGGGACGGAAGATTCTGCGGTCCCAATCTGGGATTCAAGATATTTGGTGAAGCGGCTCAAAGCTCTTGGGGTGAATGCGGAACTATACGAAATTCAGGGCAGGGAGCATTCATTTGACTATGACACTGGTGCGGGAGACCTTTTCGGAGACGTTTTTGATAGGGTCGGGGATTTTTTAAGAAGTCACATTGGGGGTGAATGAAGTTCTTCTTTAGAATTTAGGCATAGATTACCTCCAGCGTGCGAGCTTTCAGCTTGGATACTCATAGAGTTCACGCTTCTGACATTCAATCTAAGAAGTTTTTCTGATTCCATATTTGGATCTGCGACTTTCTTGGTAGATGAAATATTATTATGACATGTATTTTGAATCATTTGGCTCTTTATGATGCTAAATTGCATCACTGAATTTTGATTATGACGCTAATGGACGAGACAAGATATCCGTACAACATAATTCTGATGGGAGGAAGCCAACTGTCATTATTCTCTGGCAAGTTACCCCGCAGTCCCTCCCTGTTACTGCTCACGGACCTTCTATCGCGGAATTGTTTCAGATGCGAGAAATGATGGCACATGTCATAGTCTCGCCCCAACGTGGCGTAAGTCGGTGCGTCAAAGCCAACCGAACCAAAACTCACGGACTGTCTAGTAAAAATTCGCATCTCAGGTAGTCAATTGTCCGACCGAAGTCGGCACTGGAACGAAGCGAATTCATTTTTTCTTGATGAAGTCACAGGATCTCCTTCTGAGCGTCCAGATGATCGAAAATGATCCCACACATGAAAGCCGTTTGTCGTATCTGGTGCCGAAGTTCCCTCACGGTATCTTTGTAGAAAGGTCTCAAGCAAGACTGGAGAATGATAGGGTTGGAAGTGGATACTATTGTGTAACAACACATGGAAGTAGTCTTGAAGTAACATTGCTTCTGATAGTGTGAGTGGCATGTAGGTCACGGTTCCTGAGAAAGACATGCATAGGAAGAGGTTGGGCGGAAAGCCCCAACGCTACATCATTTCCAGCTTCTTGGATTCTTGCTCGAAAGGTATAAGTAGAACATTAAGCGATGGGAGTATATCAAAGCTGGGGAGAAAAGTTCAAGAGAAGGCAGAGTATTGGGAGAAGTAAGCTTCATTAGTATCGGAGTTGTAAATACCGGAAACGTGCTACAGAAAGTAAAAGTACGACAGGACCACCGACGACAGTTGATCTTTGATGATTGAAATTGAGATTGCTTACTAACCTTAACCTGGCAACAACCAGACAAGGGAGTTCATGACAAGAGGGGCTGAGACTCCATGAATGGTGGGGCAAGGGTGGGAAGAGTTTAGATCTGTTTGTTTGCAATGCATGGCATTGTGTTTGCGTTGTTTGGTTCTGGTGCCTTCTGACTTTCGGTCTCGGCATTCACGAGCCCGCTCTGACCTAAACCTCCACCATAGCAAACCACCGGTTGCTGCCTGATGAGTCTTCGTTGCTCTCCGTCAATGGTGACCAGCTGCGGAACCGATCAAGACGTCGATATGCACTCCTCGGACGACTTTTCGCCCTCGTCTGCGAAAACGACGGACAAAGTGTTAGTTGAGAAGTATAGAAGTCTAAAAAGGCGATACCATGAACTCGAAGAGGTGAGTTGGCATTTTAATCATTTTCCTGTTTATGAGGGAAAGATTCTCAATAGATGCGTCCGCTTAGCAGAATCATGACGAATCGAGTGTGGGACTGGAGCGATCAGAAGAACGGAATGTAAAGAGGCGTGAAGAGCGAAGGTAAGCGAACATTGACAGACTTATTCGTTTTCCTCAGTTGACAAGGCACTTGCTTAGTCGCATTCTGGATTCGATCTCCTTGTTAGAGAAGGAACACCCTGGCATTCACGATCTCAGTGCCGCTGGATATTCCCCACTTCAATCCATCTCAGCTGTAGTGCCGCAGGTATGGTCAAATATACGATGATGTACGTCGTTATTCACAGACATCTGCAACGCCTCCATCCAGAACTCTGTAGATGAAAATGACAATGGCGCAGGAAACGATGCACAATTAACCGGCGGTAGTGAGTTGTCCTTCGGAACAGGCACCCGAACTTTGCGTAATAGCGTTCAAAGAAATCGGGGTTCGCTTCAAGGTGAAGTTTTTTTTAAACCAACGTCCATGTCCGCGACCTCAGCTTACCGAGCGCGACATAGGTCGTGTTTCTTCTTCCTTTAGCTCTTCATCGATGGCTGTGCCTTTATCCTCTCAAAAAGAGGTACCAAATAGTCCTTCACGCCTTTCTTCCTCAACACACACCTCGTCGGCGCCTCAAAATCTCATTGATGCCAATCATTCTCCAGCCACTAATGTGAGTAACACAGCAAGAGATGACGTCGAGATGACTGACATCGTGGACATGAATAGGGCTCAAGCTTGGCCTCGAATTCGGGCGCAATTCCGAATGATCCGAACGGTCAACGTGGAAGGGGATCTGTAGAAGGCGAGACCAATGTTAACAGATCCCGCGTTCCTGCATCCGGACCCTTGCGGTCTACACGCCGAAGTAGCCGACTATTTTCTGCAGAGCATGAGCTTGTTGGGGATGGAGCTGAGCCTGGACCTGGGCCCAGAACGCGAGGAGCAGCGAAACGTGCAGCTAATTCTCCTATAGGTAAAACCCAGCAACTTACTATCTCCGCAACTGCTGTTGGAAAATCAACCTCAGCAAAATCTGTAGCATCATCAGATGATATTTCACCTGCAATCTCTTCAACCAAACAATCGCCGGCACCATCTTTCACCACTACCGACCCACCAGCATCCGATGAGACTCTTCCATCTGACTCTAACATCGATCCTTTCTTGGTGAGCTCAGCATCCAATGGACTGGAGCAACCTTCAAAGGAGTTCTCTCCTATGGAAAACATAGTCAAGGTTGCTGAGGCCGCTATCGCTGCCCAAAATGCTGTCAACTCTCAGATAGTGTCACCAGCGCAGTCTCCCTCATGTTCAGATCCTTCAAAAACGTCACAAACAACGCCCTCGTCCTCAACATCATCCAGCTCGTCCATATCTACATCATACAACCCTTATATGGCCCTGGTCCCAGGAAAATTGAATACAAGTGGGATGCCTTTGCCGCTGAACCCATACTCCATGTACTACGCACCAGGCACCCCAATCACACCAGGAGCTTCTCCATACTCACCATATGGAAACCCCTATTACTACTTGACTACGCCCGTAGGAGCACCTAGTGGAGCCTTCCCGTCAAGCCCGAATGCTGCTCAGCCCAATACACAACGGCCGTCTCCGGACCCTCAACGTCCAGCCAAACCAAAGCGGCTCAAAGCTCATACTGTCACCAGCAAAAGCTTTAGTATTCCGATGGTGCCTCGCGATAGACGAGGCAAACCGATGCTCCCTTTGAACGTTGGGATCATGACAGTCATTAGCCTCGGCGATGTCTGCATGAGAGAACACTTTCATACCGAACGTTATATCTTCCCTGTGGGCTATGAAGTGACGAGGTATGTATCTCCTTTGTTCTTTAGTATCGCTTCGATGACTTAGTACCGCGTAGGCGTTATCTGTCTACTGTCGATCCAAACATCGAGGTCGTCTACCACTGCACCATACTGGACGGTGGTGACGGTCCCAAATTCCAGATCGTGCCATCGGATGTGCCGGATCGGCCTGTGATTGCGGGCACTGCGACGGGGGCTTGGTCAAGCATCGTAAAACAGGCCAACGCTATACGTAACCGACAACATTCAAACTCAGTATCTGGACCAGACTTTTTCGGCCTCGGGCAGAATACAATAAAGCACCTAATTCAAGAGCTACCAAATGCTGACCGGCTAAGGGACTACGTATGGCAAACCTTCATCGAGGGAGGGTAAGTCTCAAGGCCTGGTGCAGACTTTTCTCCGTTCACAATTCTGGTAACTAGGCCCCTTGGAGGACGACATGCTGCTGTCATTCCAGCACTCCCAGAAGAGTACGACTCATCCTTGCCCATTGGTGCCTATTATCCTACCCAATCTGAGCGGGAGAGGCGGGTACGAGAAGCTGGCGGCTTACCCGACTCCCCTCGGGATATCTCGGCAAACTCACACTATCCTCGGCACGTCCACCTTCAGGCAGAACGGCTCAAACACCAAACGACGCAACAGCTCGGTGAGCTGTCGGCATCTGGTCAGCAGCAGGCGGCACAAACACCAGCACCATCACAGGTTGAAACGAATCTGATGAACTTGCAAGAATTTCGTCCGCAGCTTGCGACTAGCGCTGATAGGACGTGTCCACAAGTGCCGGACGGGCCTCATACAGGGGTGAACATACAGTCTGCTACAGATGCGACCTCCGTGGCGACGACAATAGCGAGGATAATGAACACTTTCCCCCCGACGCTACTACGGACGTCAACGCCAACGCAATAGAATGCAGAACGCTTTTGGGTTTTCCTGGAGGTTCATGGAACTCCGCAGACATGGGCATTGCATTCCTTTGTTGTGCTACAAGGCCTCGGGCGGATTTGCGTCTTGTCATAGCATCACTGTCATCATAATCATTATCCTTTGTTCCGCGTGCGGATTTAATTCAGGTTTTTGGAGCTTGATGGCTCTTCGAGTGTATTTTCCCCCGCCATGTTTCTTCCTTGCCGCTAACTTGGTATTTACCTTGCTACTTCTTGTCTAACATCACGCAGATCATCATAACGCAGAACGGCGTCCTCGCTACCGAATTACGGTGAATGTCCGAGTGCATAGGCAATCTCTTTTTCGGTATGGCTTATGTTTTATGTTTTTTGCTCAAACTCTATGCCGGAATTCCATACTCTTCTGAGGCGCCCTCGTGGCACTACCCTCCTCTAGGCGAGTATGTTGTTCGCAACCATGTACAACCTAAAGGGTGCTATGATGCATTCCCAAGACGAGCTGGTGTTTTTTTACTAGCAATGAATCTTGTTGCGGAGCAATTCCGTTGTACCTGTCGTTGTGGAAGTCTTGGCAATATTGATCCAAACCGTAGAGTGGTATTCAACGGGCCTCTGTGGGGACCCCTTCCGATGCAAGGCTAGTGCCGGATAAGTGGGGTAGTATGTGAGGCAAACAGCGTGTTCATCTTTTCAGGCGTTCCTTTTCACTGTTTTTTCCTTTTTTTTTCTTTCTTTTCTACTGTTAAGGACTCCACTGCACAGTGTTGAATCCAGGACATTCCTTGAATCACAAACGATATGCCTTCGTACAAGAGACGCTCAATTGGCATTGACCTTGCAGTGATAGTGCTCCCTCTGATGTTAGAAGTGTTATTGGAGAATTGAAGTTGTTATTAGATCAATGTGTACATTTTCCTGGTCATTTCAAGGTTGTATATGACAACAGGGATGAGCATGTAAAGCCGATCCGGGTTCCACGACCTGACGACGGACTTGTCTCGCACCTGTCACGTGACCGAAATATCGTGATTTTCATGTGACCACACATATCTCTTGGTTGTGTATTAGTGGAGGTGCACCAGCCTATAAAGTCATTTTCATGTATCAACTCATGCCCATTAGCCTTATTGTCCCTAGCTAGCATATAACCATTGATCATAGATAATATTTCCTTCTGCCTATGTATGCATCATGTCATAGATAGTCATTGAATGACCAATGATGCATTAAATATTAGCTTTTCAAAATGCCTCATTTCATTCAAACACAAAACAATGCTTTGTTACTTTGCATACATTGGCTCTCAGGTGTGTAATGCAACACAATAGTATTGATGCTCATCACTCTGTAATCCATAATTATGACTCCTTCTTAGGCTTTATTTACTCATAACCTTGATTGCTCCCATATAAGTTTGCCACAGACATCTCTTTATGGACTTTCCTTTTTTCCCCTACTGTCATACATGTATGTATGTCCATTTGCTAGCAGAAAATAGCAAGGTCTGTGTCTGTGTGATGCCTGACAGTGTAGGCATACCACCTTCCACCTTCCTGACAATGTGGAAAGGCTGGCCACCTTGCCCACTACTGTCCTCAAGGGCTGGAAGGGTGCACCTCTCTTTGTCTGAGCAAGAGGAGCTGCTTTTCCAACTCCTGACAGCTTGGAATGTGATAGGAGCCCCCTTCCTAGATGTGCCCACAACCACTTGCTCTGCTGGGACTGCTAGCAAGTTGGAGGTGGTGCATATTGAGCTGGAGGAGGATTTTTTAGAAAGGCAATAGATGATTTGTATGTCCCCATTGCCTGATGCTGATTGTTTCATTCTCCTGTCTGTAGAAATATATCCATTGCTGCAATTGATACCTACACCCAAAATAATAAGCCCTCCTCCAGACATACGAACCCCCTAACAGCTAAAGCCTAAGCTGGGAATACACCTCCTGGCCCATGGGAAACATCATCCTCTCTATTGCTACATTGTTGCTTCCACTCCTTCTGCCAACTTCTTAACTACAAGTAGAAATTGAGACAATAGATACCCAGCATATTTCAAGCATTGTTGCCCTTGATAGCAGAGCAACAGGCCTCTTTCTCAACACAGACTATGTGCAACAACACTGCCTTACTAGCTGCCCCCTCCCTTGTCCAATCCCCATGTACAATGTTGACAGCATGCTCAATGAAGCTAGCTCTATTTGTTCTGTAGTAGATCTGGTGCTTTGTTACCAAAATCACTCTGAGCATGCTACTTTTGCTGTCATTAAGTTGGGGAAGCAAGACATGATCTTAGGGTTCACCTAGTTATATGAACATAACCCTGAGATTGATTGGACCAAGAGTGAGGTAAAGCTGAGTTGCTGTTCTTGTTGCTGCATGACCTGTGCAGAAGAAGCCTGTCAGGAGCATAGAGCAAAGGTCTGTGAGCATGCAGCTATGTGCACTTGTTATGCAGGGCATCTTTCTGGTGTTGATCTTGATCTCTTAAATCCTCCCTCTCTGGCATTTCCTCATATAGAAGCCCTCTATGAGGATGTCTAAGGTGCTGGGTGTGAACTTCAGGAGGAAGACAGATGCAAAGGAGAATTTGCTAGTGCAGATGCAGAGTCTTTGACAATAGAATCTATGCTATGACACTCTGCTCCCCTCCTATAGTTGCAGAGATCTGGGCTAGTGAGACAACTTCTCAATGACTTGCCAAGGTATCTGCAGCAAATTTCCAGCCCAAGCCCATTTGTAGCACAGTTCCTCATCACTTCCATAAGTTTGAGAACATATTCTGCAAGGCATCATTTGATCCCCTCCTAGAGTGCAAGCAATGAGACCATGCCATTGAGCTGATATCTGGTGCAGAACTCTCCAACTGCAAGGTCTATCTGCTTGCACTCTGCAAGCAGGATGTGTTTCTGCAGGAGAACCTTAGCTCTGGAAAATACAGCTCTCCAAGTCCCTAGTGGCCTCCTCAGTTCTTTTCATTAGAAAGAAGGATGAGTTTCTTCATCTGGTTCAAAACTATTGAGTCTTGAAATGATGATGAAGAACCACTATCTCTTGCTACACATCTCTGAACTCATCAACAACTGTGAGGGGAACACTCAACACTGTGGGATGTTCCTATCACAAAACACTAGGGCCAAGAGTCAAGCAGGCAGCGAGCAAGTACTAAGATGGGCAAGCGGTGGATGAGAGTCAAGGCAAGGCAGAGACAGATTTGGATGATGCTAGGGAGCTCACAGTTGATCAATGGATAGACCAGGAAGATGCTGCTATTGATTGGTCAAAGGATATTCTATTCTTGTGACCAGCTTATATACTACATCTGTGGCTGTGCTATGACTAATACTATATGTGGTAAGTGGCCTGGGTATGCTAAGCACTATGACTAAGATGAGTAATCATGAGGTAATCAATATGACTAAGCAGAGAGTAGAGTCTGTGTCTATGTCAGGTGACTAATACTCAATGGAGATGGAGCAGGAGAAGACAAGCAGCCAGTCTGGTGAGCCCGTATGGCTAAGCCCGAATAGAGTGGAGTCTCCATAATGGGTTGTCCTCTTACATCACCCCCCCTCAAGGTTTGTTGCCTTGACAAACAGCTATCTTTGTCCCCAATAAGGCCAACTACATCACTGTAAGGGCAACCTCTGGAGGCTGTGGCTAAGTCACACAACTGGCAGAGGGAGATCCAAAGTCTATTCAGTATCTACAAAAAGTTCTAGGGTTCTAGCTACTCACCTGGCAGAGGGAGATTTAAAGAGAACAAGTCTAAGGATTCCCAATGCCAGTGTTTGGAAAAATTACCCCAGAGCTTCTGGAAACAACAGCCAAC